>JAECUM010062444.1:0-11102 GCA_016617855.1 Megalonaias nervosa | reverse complement strand
CACTGGTACTCTTATTATTTGCATGAGTCTTATTGAAACTGTTTGAATCTCCCTTTAATTCGATCATAATGAACACGTGAATATTTACATTGCAGAAAAGGAATATATGCGTGACTGGAGCTCAAATGATATTATGAACGTTTGGTCAGGAATAACAGACGTTTTGCTAGAGGAGCTCCAGCCTGAGTATATATTGGACTTTTTTATGCAAGAAAATATATTCTCTGTTGACGAGTATGAAGAAATATTTTGGTCTATGGGAAGAAGGATGGAGATGACAAAAATATTGCTGGAAATAATGAAGAAAAACCTACCAGAAGCAATGTTTGTTCTTCTGTATGCCCTTAAAGAAGTCGACGAGGAGAATAAAGACATGGTTGAAAGACTGGAAAAACTCGTTGCAACAGGAAATGATGAAAAAGACAATTCTAAAGACTGTGGTATGCTTATTTCTTATAGTATAATCGAAATGCTGTTTTGGATATAGTTTTGCTACACAAGCTGCGCTTAGTCGCAAGCCTGGCGAATAATAACACCTTGTTCATAGTTTGTTTTCAGTGTTAGTCTTGTATCGGTTTTCGTCCATTCATTGAAAGTATTTGTTTTTAAACACCGTTTCATCATATGTGACCAACTTTTAAATGATGCACTCTGGCATCAATATCTAATTTGATACAGCTAATACTTATCTTACCTTTATTAAAGCTCTCATTAGTAGATACAATGCTTGGGGGGTTTATTACCTACGAAAATATATTTACCAATTTTGATTATGAGCAGCATATAATTAGTGTTATGCAGCTTCAACAATTAAATCTGATCTGCCAAGCATTCTAATGCGTAACTGTTCAAAAACATTAAAGAAATTGGTTTTAACAGATTAATTTTGTTTTAACTCAAAAAATCCTATTATATATATATATATATATATATATATATATATATATATATATATATATATATATATATATATATATATATAAGTTCCAAAGCTGAAAACACAAAATTCGAAAGCAACTTAAGGAAGATAAACGCATCCAGCTAGACATAAAAATGAAGTGCACATAATGACGAAATGTGTTAAATGTCTGTAAAACATATATAAATTAATAGATAAAGGTAAAATTACAAACCTTCACATTATACTGAAACGCCACTGATTTATTCCGGACATGGCGTTGGCGTAGGCGTCCGCAATTATAAAAGCAGACGCATTGGTACAGCCTCACAACCTCCACCATTCTTTCTTCCAAAGATCTAAACGAAAGTTTTTTAAAAGGTTTCATAGCACCTACCCCCTTAGAAGTAAGGCTAAAGTGGCTAACATATTTTAATGCATGTACATTATTTCTTCACTTTTAGTTAGGAATTTACATTTAGCACGGATTTTTTGTGTATAATATATGCATGCTGTTATAACTGGAATTAAGCTTGATGTGGGGATGAATCTTGATAATCTGCTTTACAAAAGTGGGTCACTGTCACTATTTGCTTTGCTGAACTGACTTCGGTTACAGTTTGTGTTTAAACACATTCTATTTCATACTAAGCACATGCCATTCTATCAAAATGATGAAATGTAGTTAATGCATTTTCATGACCACTCCTCACTATATTTCAGAAGTAGGTCAATATAACCAATATTGTTTTGTTCTCTGTCTCGGATTAAACTTCGTGTTTGATATTTATTTGTCAGGTATTGTTCATGCAGAATCGGGCAAATGATGATTATATTCACCTTTATTAGGACCCGATTACACGGAAGTGTTTCTGTTCAGCTCATTATCACATATATGATATACACGGCCTAGCACAGGAGGAAGGCCCTTTTTGACCTAAACAGTTGAAAGTAGTAATAATTTTTTATTCAGTGGTAAAATGTCCATTTTAATGACTTTACATTGTATATTATGATAGACTACTATCAGCAGGTAATTGTGTATTGATCATGTGAATGTGTATACAGTTAGATGAGTGGAATGCGTGTTTCTGTGGCCTCAGTTGTAGTGGTTAATCACAATCATCACTGATGCATGTATTAGAACTAGGTTTCAACAGTGGTCTAAAGCGCTCACCGTTACGGATAACTGCCATCTCACCTCTGTCGGCGTGGGTTCGAGTCTCGAATTCAGCCAATGTGGGTACGTTAGAAAGCTTGCCAGTAGCTTCTCGTGGATCAGTGGTTCTTTCCGGGGTTTTCCCGGGTTCTTTCTCCACTATTAATGCTGGCCGCCATGTATAACCTATCTTGTGCTGAAAATGGCGTTAAGCCCTATAACAACAACAACAACAACAGCAACAGGTTTCAAATACTGGCTGTATCTCCAGTGTGAATTCAAAACCTGTGTCTTTATTCAGAAAAGTCTGACTTCTAGACGTATATAATAATAACTTCTAAAGCAGATTTTTATAACGATCAGCTTAAATAATTCAAGCAAATAAATATCTGGTTTTTATCAACTTGTTATCGTTCCTCCGATTTGACATCATAGAAAAGAAAGTTCATTTTATTGCTTTATCTCTTTCATGCCCTATTACAATACTTAAAAATATGAAAACAAACTGCATTTAAGAAAAAGAAGGAAAAGGTAATAAATTGGGCTAACACTTTGTTTTCAGGATTTGAATATATTTTTCCATGATAATTTATATGTATATCAGCAACTAAAGGTGAGCTATGTATTTCTTGATTAGACTCTAAATAAAATTGGATGAGTTTAAACCTGTTTTGACAGAATGCTGGAAATTTATTTAGTTCTTGGTTCTAATATTTGTAAATTTTGTGGTCCCTACAAATTACAAATTTAGAGACTTAACGAATAATGATCCTTATATGGAAGTAATAAAATGCCATCCAAAATCAACGAGTCTAAGTACAATTAAAATATCATAGTTTACAAACTATGAACTTTGAGACCAACGCTAATAAAGGAATGCACAACATTAAATGTGTGTACTAGCATGAAACTATTTCAAAGTTGTATTAATTAGCCGGATCCACTGTCCAATACAGGAATTGTCTCCCCTTGGACAATGACTGTAAGTCCAGGTATAAAATATAGGTTCTTACAAAAATATTTTGTGCGACAATACTTTTAGCTGAAATTTAACTCAAAGTTTATTGCCATTATATAAATTAAAATGTGATTTAAATTGGAAGTCTCTCAAACAATTTCTGATAGTTTATGCTATTCCATTTTAGGTGAGAAGCAGTCAAACACTGATGTCCAACTTGTCACTCTTCATGAAACTGCTTTTTCTGACTCGGGTATGTAGATATGCGTGTCTGAGAATGAGAAAGACATAATGACAAAACGATAGAGAGCGGGCTACCTTGGAAGCAGACAATGTGCTCAGAATCAGTTCGATGAGGGTGCCTTAGCGCTAAGGGCAGATGTTTGATTGTTTGATAACGAGTTAAAAAGGAGTGCTACCATATATTACAAAGTAATATTTTAGAAAGATGTAGCAATTACATTGAACCACCGTCTTAAAATGATGGTTTATTGTGAATGCGTGTTCTTTGATTTAACATATTAATCAGTAATGTTCGATAATTTCTGGGGATCTAAATACAGTTAAATTTTGTGAATACGAAAGCAGTTTGTTTTCATAGATTTGGACTTTCCGTATTCTATGCTGGCGTTATTTCAGACCTCGTGTATACAACCCTACTTTCTCAGTCATAATAAATTGGCCTTCCAACAACATTAGGTATGTATTTGTTAAAAAGGAGATAATTTTCAACGGCCAATCTATTCTATACCATAAAAATGTAATGTTATGATTATAAGATTAACTATTTGTACAAATACATGCACATCCTCGTTTTAAAATACATGGCACCAAACCACGAATGATAAATTTTTTGTATTTTGATTTACATTGCCACAAAAACAACAAATCAATACAGATATTAGAAAGGCATTTTCACATATAATCAAGTGGAACGTTCAATATATAATCTTTCCTGATTACAGCACCATCGTCCACGAAACCTCGATATTCTGTGGAGATGAGTGTAAAGAAAGATGGATATGTGATGGAAAAGGTTGAAGTTGCAATCGACAAATATATGAATAATGCCGCTGCTGTAGGGTTGCTCGAAAAATTCTTATCATTGACTGGCTGTGAACTGACGGAGTCCGAACGTGGTTGTGTCATTGTCCATCTTCTGCCACACAGCAAACATGCATTTGACAAATTGTCCAAGTTCTGCAAGAATGGAGAAATTGCCAACTTTGTGCTGAATTTACTACGTGAGAAGGATATTTGCTCCTCTCTTTCTGGCGGTGAAATATGTATTAATATCCAATTAAAATACGAGGGAGAATTGGAATCCAAAGGTAAAGTTATTAATGAAAACTTGGAGACTTAGCAAAACGTATCTACTGAAAGGTTAACCATGTAACAATGCACGACAAGAAATAGGAATGAAACACATCTACCAAATTCATCGTCGGATATTTGCTTTACACTAATGTATATTTTGTCTGGTGCTGTCTTCAACGACTTCATTTCCGTAACACACTAAACTGTGCATGTAGATTACAATATAATCATTTATCTTTAAGAATCCCACTATACGCCACATGCCATCTCTTCTTAAGTGTTCCTCGACGTTTCTTATTACTGTTCGTGCCGTGAGAGCTACTCAGTTTAGTGACAATTCAAACTAATGATTGACAGCAATATAGACTAAGTGTTAATGTAAAATAATCTAAGAAAGTTCTTAATGGAAATTAAATTGGTCCGTTTTGTGTTGGATATGTAAATTATATGTGTATCTTGATTTTCTGTACCTAAGCTTATATTTCTTCACTATATTCCATTTTGTCGTTGATACAGCTAAACCTGATGTTCAAATTACATGTATGATTGACACATTGCAAAGGTCTTTAATTAGCAGATGCCGAAGAGACTGAGATCGAAATCGAGCCGGACTTGACAAACGCGATCATAGACAACTGGTCTTTTCTTTGTGAGGAGGTGGATGTAAAAAACTTGCTTAGTGGCTATATCAAGAAGACAGTATTCACCGATCAAGAAACCACTGAAATTGAGGGACGTGCAGCGAAGGATAGGCACGAGGCTACAGACTACTTCTTGAAATGTTTACTGGAAAAAGGACCAAGAGGAATAAAATTTTTGATGAATGCCCTAAAAGATAAAAATTATGCGAAAATTATAAAACGACTCCAACGGTCAGGTCCAGTATACAGTGAGTACATGTTTAATATCGTTGAATGTTTTCTTTGTATTTCACGTTAAGCATATTTGAAGAACTATATTTTATTATATAACTCATAATATGATATTAAAATCTATCAGTGTGTGTGCGTGTGTCAACTATTTATATAAAACAATGATTAAGTCCTTGATTATCACTGATCTACAATTTTTTTAGAAGTCGTCTGCTTCAGAGATAAAATGTAATATTTATTATGGATTTTGATGTGCTGCATTCAAATATGACAATTACAACAACTGACTGGCCACTGTTTCCAAGATATTAAAGTTAGTTTTTACATTTTACGTCAAGGTATATTGTGTAGATGGTAGAGTTTTAATTATTTGTATGGAGATAGATCTCACAAACGATCTGGTCCTCAAGTAATTGAATTTTTAAGTATAAATCTTACGTAAGAGAGTTGAAGCCACATTATGCAATTCTCAGGAGCGATTCATTAACCCAGGTGCTTCTCCATCAGGTTGATATATATATATATATATATATATATATATATATATATATATATATATATATATATATAGTGTGTGTGTGTGTGTGGAACGGAAAATTCCTGCCTGATGCAGGGGGCCACACATTTAAACTTATCACCCATAATCGGCATATGTAGATATAATCTCAAGATACCAGTTATCGTTTCATACTGATTTTGCTTTTGATAAATGCATTTCAGAAAATCCAGAGGCAGTCAAAGAAAATCTGCTTGTTCACTTCGAACTGATAGTTCAAGAAATTGATCCATCTCAGTTCAAAGACACATTTGTGGACAGGAATATACTGGACAGAAAATTCTTCACGGATCTCAGAGAAAAACATCCACGACGGCGATGCAGGGCAGCATTGTTCCTGAGAGAAGTATTGAACAAAGGCAACAGAGCAATACAGGCTCTCGTGGATGTTATGACAGAGATGGATTGTGACGTGCTCCTTGCCAAACTCGTTCCCACTGAAGAAAAGCTGTCTGTTCCAAAGCAAGAAAGGAATGGTAATATGAATCACAAGTGATTAACTCTGTCTTTTGTAATAGAAGTCTATACAATATGAACTAATTAGTACTATACTGAAGTAAAATGCCAGCATATACTTTCCAACATTGTGTACTTATGGGCAAATAATACATATCTTTTTCCTAATCAACAAATCAAACATAGGGAAAATAAAATTCATAAACTGCTACATATATCAATATAAACTGATTTTATATGATTTTATTCCATTAAATTCCTCTGCAGATAAATAACGTTTAGAGGAATATACAGTTTATTGCGTAGTTTGATCAAACAAAGCATTTGAATATATACCTCGTAATTTACTGTTTTCTGCACATTTCATCCTTTGAACTCATCTCAATATTTTGGGAATACGCCAATCTTAAATCAAAACAAACTAATTATAACCCTTGTTTGACGGTATATTTTGTATTTGTCTCCAGTCATAATGTGTCACTTAAATACCATTAAATGTTATTCTGTATGATGCTAAAACTGTGAATTTGTATTTACCTGCCTTGTGTATGAAAGCCGTTGACAGAAATGAAGACGCAGTGATGGAGATTCATAATGCATCCAGTCCCGAGACATTGATATGGTCGTGCTGCCTGAAAGTAAATGTTGAAATAAAAGGAAAAGGTAAAATCGATCTCAAACTCAATCTTAAACTACTACAACAGCTAGTAAAAAATGAATAAATTAAAAAAATAATACTAAAGTCCTATAGGTCGTGGAAAACAAATTCCCTTGATTATTACTAATTCACCCTTCATTACTTCCGATCCGTAGGGCTGATGGTTTCCCTAATTTTCTTCTCTTTGCAGAGTCTGATAATAAAGCGTATTAAAACGTATGCTTATTGGAAAATATGGCATTCTTACCGAAAATATATATCCACTCTGAATGCATAATTATTCCTTTAAATATTATCTCTAAATGCAGTCGTTTGTACCAAATTTGGCTGAAAACTATTATATATTTAAAACGTATTTTCATCCATTTAGATGTACAACATATTTATTTCTTAAGCCAGCGTCAAGACAACGAAGTTCTGAATTTACGTAGTATTTAAATCGCCAATAGTTGTTTGTTTGTGGATTGAACATCCTATTAAACGTTTTATCTTAATTGCATTTTTTCTCAATATTTGCATAGTACGTATACTTGCTTCTTTATGTGCTGAGTTGCTACAGCTATCAAAACTATTATAATATTATCTCAAAGCTATTATAATCTTATCTATGATCCAACTAACACGTCCATTTCAATTGGGCAGTTATAAACAATTTGTAATATTATGTATGACCAAACTAACACGTGCTTTTAATTGCCAGTTATGAACAATTTCTTTTTTCCAGTATATTGTCATGGAAATCCTGACGAGTGGATATGTATTTAATACAAGAAAAACGTGTGACGTGTGCTTTTTACTTTCCGTATATGGAATCTTTGATCTGCTGCCGAAAATATACACACTGTATTTAAACAGACAACATCTTATCATTTTATAAGTGTCACTGAAACAAAACATAGTCCATTACCAGTGGAAGGATTCAACATACCATAATCGAGTTATCACAATATTTCCATCACAGAAGCAAGATTTGTGCATAATGAAGTTTTAATAAGTTTAAAAGCAAATACAAAACCAAAAAAACTCGAATGCAATGTTAGCTTTCCGTAGCTCCCAAACTGGCTGAATATATTGTTAAAATGCTCATCCTGACCAAAACTTATTAGTTCTTTATCACAACAGTAATATACAATGGAACAAAGGCTATTCTGCTTCATTTCAGACGAGACCAAACATCAAATATCTGATTGCAACATTGAGAAAGAGGAATCGTTTTATGAGAATGTACAGCTGGATGAGGGTATTGGCGGAACAGAAGACGAATCCTCTAGACCTTTACGTTCAAAACAAGGCAAGGGTCAGACGACTCGATCTATCATACGTTCAGAATGCAACTTGTCCAAATACCCAGAGTCTGAGTTAGCTAAATGTTTGACGTATCCAATAACCAGAGAATCACCAAAGAAAAATCTACGTTCTCTGATTACTTCGGTTGCCGACAGCGGCATAGATGTAAGTGTACCCACGAATGAGACGATTTCTGCTTTGAGAAATATTCACTCCAAATTCTAAAATGACCAATATCAAAATAAACATCGGATTCAGAAAGTGATCAAAATGATTCAGACTGAATGATGTTTGGACGTATCTCTTTTCTTATTTTCTTTGACACCAAATATACTTTTGTATAATTCCGTCAAGTAAAATTTAAACAAACAAGATAATTCTAAATAAATAAATCATGAATGCTTTAAACGAAGCAAAAATGCTCTTGAAAGACGGGAAGGTGATATATTAATGTTTTCAAATCAATAAGCTATACACGATTCAAAGTGTAAGATAATCATTGCATTTCTGCCTGTAATAACTGTATTGCTCATATATGATGCACTATCAGACTACATTCTTTTAAGGTTATTTGAGCGGTGCAAAGCTATTAATTATATAAAAATCTGGATCGACTGATTATTGATAATCGCCAAAAATATTAAAGATTGGTTTGAATGTGAACATTCAAGAAAGATAAAACGGAATGTAATTATTGACTCACAAGTGTATATTCATACATTGTATGTTCTCAAACATTCATATTCATTGGTTTTTTCTTCAGGATATAAATTTCCTTCACTTTGTACCAAGATTTCCGAATTTTTCTTCGTTTTCTTGTTTAGTTCTTTAAAAAATGAATAGTTATTGAAATTGGAATATACCTTATCCCTAGTAATAGGAATCGGACTAAGGACGTTTTCGTCCGTTTTCTACGGTTCAACATTTTCTCCACCTTTTTACCCTTCATTTTACTGGGGCTCTGGGAGTCGATTAGTTACGGTCCATATGAGTCTAAAACAACATGACTGGAATATATATATATATATATATATATATATATATATATATAACAATATATATATATATATATATATATAACTCTCTTCTCTATATATATATATATATATATTGGCTTAGGGATCACTATTAAAAAAGAAAATATTTAATGCATATTTAAGTTGCAAATGGAAGATCAATGGCAGAGAGCAGTTAAGGGTTTAAAGGTACCATTCATATGAGAAGACAGGTAAGGGCAATGTTTCTGCTCTAAATTTGTAATTGAGTGACTACATTACCCTAAGTTTTCTCCTTATACGAATTATTTTTCAAGCATCTAATGGTTATAGTTTTAAAATTGTGTTTGTTTGGAGAATAAAAGTACTATTATGCAAAGGTTATTTTAAAAAGCACATTTAATTACAGTAGATCTCTAAACATCACCAACTGAATTTTCATTTTTAAACTAAAGTATATTGTCGCATAAATCCAAACCATAAACGTAAGGTATCCATGTGTAATAATCAGGTTACAATAACCAATGCAATCCACTGCATTAGAGCTACGTTAAACTAATTTGGATGATGTTTTAGTCTTATTTATTTACAATGTCAAACCGTGTTCCATTATTTCTCAATAAGCACGCCACGTTCTAATAAATGTGGGCTCTTTGTTGGCCTACTCTGTGTTCTGCAAGAAATATTACTGCATGGAATCCACCTTTTTAATTATCGTTTCCTCTGTAAATTTCATCATAACATGTATATGTATTTTCATTTTATTATCTAGATATACAGAGCTAATGAGAGGGTGTGCATATATAGACCTTCCAAGGAATATGGATGTATGAGGCTCGCAATAAAGTGAATGATCATAGTTTAAAGCTATATATAATCAAATTCTAGTAAATAGCCGGCAATAAATGTCTACATTACCTGTACGACTTGAACAGGATGCTAAAACTCATACACAGATGCAATGAATATCAAGAAACATTCAAAAATTAAACATATAGAGTCCGCATATATATATATATATATATAGAGAGAGAGAGAGAGAGAGAGAGAGAGAGAGAGAGAGAGAGAGAGAGAGAGAGAGATACCACATACATTAAAAATAACAATGCATTTAAAGTGTTGGTATAAAGCAATTTGATATACCAATACTATTGGTATATCAAATTGTGATCCGCCCATGGCGCAATAATACGCATATATAAACATTCTAGCGACCGTCTGCAGTTCTTTCTAAATCAATGATGAATTTCCACATATTAGTCATTAGTGACGTATGAAAATAACGATAAAAAGTATTAATAATCCTCGTTTTCTAAATGAATTTAATATGGTACACATTTTCATCACAATCCTTTCTGATTTTTGTTCCCCCTCCACTCTCATGCATAACAGACAAATTATGCAGAAATATGAAGTGAGAGAGAAAATGAATTTGGGCTGGATTGAAACCTTGAAACAGAAATTACACCAAGTAACCTACAAGAATATGGTTCGTCGTAACGATACGTGTGCACTTTCCTTGGGATTTATCTACAGTGTTTGTCAATGATACAAAGTTGCAAACCAGGTCGCCATTATAAATTCCTCGGTTACGTGGTACACATACTGTGATGTATTTAATGTTATGTTTTGTCGCTGTTTCTTAAACATACTATAATTTTCTAAAAATCGCTTATTATTAGTTAAATATGAAAATGTCCAAAGGACACCCCCCCCTCTCTCTCTCTCTTTCTGTCTCTTTCTCTCTCTCTCTCTCTCTCTCTCTGTGGACCATCGTAGCAAGATACGGGCTAATATCTATGAAATGACGAACGTAGAAGATTTTCATTTGTGTCATCCCAAGATATCTGTGGACTTATGAATGATGGTAAAGGTTAAGTGAAACCGACCAAAGGATGTGTGTGTGTGTGTGTGTGTGTGTGTGTGTGTGTGTGTGAGAGAGAGAG
>JAECUM010062441.1:0-23688 GCA_016617855.1 Megalonaias nervosa | reverse complement strand
GACGATAGAGATCTCAGAATGGACAAATAAATATTCCACAATATTCTACCCTATAGGCAGGTGGGAGGGGTGCGATATTTCGACAAACGAGTCATTTTCGATCGTTTTATATTCCCAGACTCCATAAGGCAGGAATAACCCTGTCTGCGAACTAGAGTAATTTATAAAGCCGGTGTATCGATCCATGCACCATTGTCACAAATCTGTACCTATGTTCTCTGGAGAGAAGACTGCAATGTATTTTAACCAGCAGAAATGTATATAATAAATATTTTCACTCAGATTTAGAAAATATTTTCCTTTTAAACAAAATATTTATTTTATAATGAATTCTGAAAATATTCATGCAATTATTTCAGAAATTAAAAAATTAATATAATTATCTGAACAGTTGGACCCTGATATAATTATAAACGATTTTGCAGATCTACATGAACGGAAATATAATGAAAGATATACACTAGCAGCCGAGTAGATATTCATCAATTTACTTCAACAGTCCTTAAGACAGTCTCTACTTTATGTAGATGATGAGGTATTCAAAAATTCGTTTCGCTCGCAAAGGCGGTCGAGGAAGTCAGATCAAAGTTATTCGAAAACGAAAGAGGAAAGATTAAGTGACTGTGGTAGCGAATAGTTACATACTTAAATTTACCTGTGTGTTTGTAAGAGCTCCGGTAGCCGTGGGATTAGAAACGTTTGCGTACGGATCCACTAGTGGAAACTCTCTGCGTGTTCGTGTCTCAAAAAATGCTAAAGAGATATTGTCTTGCACTCGGCGACAGATGCCTTTATTATGGTGGGGGGGGGGGACGCCTGCGGGCAGTTGATGATTGGATACATACTTGTGTATGGGTGATTGTAAAAAAACAAACAAAACAATGAAACTTTAATTCCAGGTGTAAACTCGCCTGGCACCCATGAACTTCAAAGCGCCCGGGGTTCACTTAGGGAATGTTTTTAGTACCCCTATCGCGCTAAGCGATCCAACAATTGCAATGAGAAAAAAAAAAAAAAAAATAACAATTACCCCAAAAGTTATATATCTGACGTCGTCAACCTGCTCGTAAGGTACTTCTCTTTTGCTATTTTCTTTTATTTGTTTTTATTCTGAATCTGATTCATTCATGATTTATTTAGATAATATTTATTTTTATTCTGATTATGATGTATTCATGATTTTGTTTTTATTCTGATTATGATATTAATTCAGAATCATTTATTCATATAATAATACTTATTTTTATTTTTATTCTGATTATGATATTTATTCAAAACAGTTTATTCATATAATTATATTAATATTTATTCTGACTATAATAATTATTCATATAATAATATTTATACAGAATCAGATTATAATATTTATTCAGATAATAATATTTATTTTTATTCTGATTATAATATTTATTCAGATAATATTATTATTATTATTTATTCAGAATCATTTATTAATATAATAATATTAATATTTATTATGATTGTAATAATTATTCATCTAAAAATATTTATACACAATCAGATTATAATATTTATTCAGATAATTATATTAATAATTATTCTGAATATTTATTCAGATAATGATATTTATTCAAAATCATATTTTTTCAGATAAAAATATTTATTTTTATTCTGATTATGATATTTATTCGGAACCATTTATTCATATAATGATATTTATGCAGAATCAGATTATAATAATTATTCACAATCAGATTTATTTTTATTCAGATAATAATATTTATGCAGAATCAGATTATTATATTTATGCAAAATCAGAGTTATTTTTCAGATTATAATAATTATTCAGAATCAGATTATAATAATCATTCAGAATCAGATTTATTTTTGTTCAGATAAAAATATTTATTCAGATAATAATTTTAATATTTATTCAGCTTATAATATTTATTCAGTTAATAATATCAATTTATTCAGATCATAAATATTAATATTTTTCTGATTATAATATTTATTCAGATAATAATATTAATATTTATTCAGATAATAAGATTACTATTTATTCTGATTATAATATTTATTCAGATTATAATATTTTTTCAGATAATAAAATATATGGAGATAATAATATTAATATTTATTATGATTATAATATTTCCCCAGAGAATAATATTAATATTTATTTTTAGTATAATCTTTATTCTGATTATAATATTTATTCCCATATTAATATTAATATTCAAAATGATTATGATATTTATTGAGATAATAATATTAATATTTATTCAGATTATAATATTTATTCAGATAAAAATATTAATATTTATTCTGATCATAATATTTATTAAGATTATAATAACATTTATACAATTTATAATATTTATTCAGATTATAATAATTATTTAGCATCAGATTATAATATTTATTCAGATAATACTATTTATTCAGATTTCTAATATTTGTTCTGTCCATAATATTTATTCAGATAATAATATTAATATTCATTCTGATGACATAATTTATTCAGATTATAATATCATTTATGCAGGTTATAATATTTATTCAGATAATAGTATTAATATTTTCTGATTATGATATTTATTCAGACTATAATAGCTTTTATTCTGATTATGATAAATGTTCCCTCTATAATTAATATTCAGATACTAATATTTATTCTGATTATAATATTTATTCAGATAATAATATTAATATTTATTCTGATTATAATATTTATTCAGATTATAATATTTATTCAGATGATGATATTACTATTTATTCGGATTATAATATTTACTCAGAATCTGATTACACTATTTATTCTGATTATAACATTTATTCAGATACTAACATTTATTCTGATTATAATATTTCTTCTGATTATATTTATTCTGATAATAATGTCTTCAGAATCAGATTTATTTTTTATTCTGATAATATTTTTTCTAGATCAGATTTAATGTAAGAATGTGAACCTGATCTCTATCACATGCAACTGTAATAATATGCCCTCGTGAAATGTTGTATTGTTCTACAAACGCACATACAAATTAATACTAAAAACTTCATTCCTCACATCTAGAAGGTGTCCCGTCTGGTCAGTAAGTTTGAAATGTATCCTTGATAATAGCGGATTATAACATCGTAGATAAACAACATTGGTTCTGATACGATTAAATATCCTGGTGGGACTTGAGGGGTAAAAGAGTATAAGATGAATCCTTGTGTAGCCTGGTTATATTAATAATACCAGGTGCGACATGACGACCTCACCGTAGAAATCGTTGTTGTGTGTGAGTATTCCTGGCGCTGGTAATACTTTTCTCCATGATTCTAAAACATTTGGAAAATATTTATTAGCGATCTCGCTAATTGATTCACCCTTATCAAATTTAAGTTCAGGTAAAAGGAAGTCATCAACTATTTCATCGATCGATTTTGCATAATGTTTTAAAAAAAAAACTGTTTCAAGTCGTCGCTGGATTTTACATTTTCAATTATAACTTTATTGACGTAATTCATGTCTAAAATAATATGCGTCAGATGATTAATATTTTCAATGATTTGTTGCTTTACGTCGTCGTTGTAATGTTGTATTATACTTATAAACAGACTTATTATATTAGTATATGTTTGATTATGTTCAGGCTTAATTGCATAAGCAAATGAATCAATAGTAGTTAGGTTAAAACTTTTTTCCCAAACAATTTCATCATTTTCATCTATAAGTTCCTCAGTATGTACTAAAAAAAGTCTGTTATTAGAGGGAAACCTTAACCGTCACTACCGACAATGTATAAGTCTGTACTAAAATCTGTCCATGATTCTTTTCGATATTTTGGAATATTTGTAAATGATTGCTTCACCGAAAGAAATTCATCTTGTCTTGGTTCTGGTGGTCCTTGATAAACCGGTTTAACTTCTGGCCAACCTAATACAGTTCTAATTGATGACTGATATATATCTACGGCATAATCTGGAGAATATACTTCAATCGCAGCAGATAATGTTGGTTCATGAACAGTAATGGCTATCTTGGATTCTTTGTCAGTGATTGGTTTAATCCGGCGCTGGAATTCATCATTCACCTGTTCGACTTGATAACTGCCCGTGGGATTACTGACTACTGGACAAACTCGGTTCCGTCATCGCGACATTTATTTGCAAATAGCAGCGAGTTGTTTGGTTGTAATCCACCAAATGAATTTGATCTGATATTCGGCCAACTGTAATAAACTCACAGTTGTGCTAGTGCTATTTCTTTTGCTGGAATTGCAGTTGGAAAATTCACGCTGAATTGTGGCTGTGTTGAACTCGCTGATATCACTGTGGATTTTGGCGGTGCTGTATTAGTGACGATCTGTTGTAGTAATTCCTTTGGCATTATTAATCAATCAGGATTTTAAATCAGGGTAACTCTGACATCAGTCAAGTTGCTTAACGTGTCCATGAATTTGTCAGGGAAACTGGAAACACCTGATTTTTAAATCAGGAGCATTTCTGTGAATTCCTGATCTAATATCGTTCCGTCGCTGAGTCCTGATGGTATCAGCGATGATAATTTGGCGTGTGCTTGTGTTGCTGCTGATAACAACATTTGATATTCATGCAATTTATCAGCCGCAAATGTAGATTTTTTTTTTGCTATTATATTAAGAACACCAGTAATTGTTGTTGTGGTTGAAACACAAATTGTTACAACTTCTGGCGATGTCATTGTTGCCACAGACAGTAATACACCGATTCCAGTGACTACAGAAGATGCAGAACAAACAATTATGTCAGTAACAACGACACGTCTACGATATTTTTTTTTACTGTATAATTGTCAACAATATTTTGTAACTGAGTTTGTAATGAACACACCTGTTCATATCTGTAATTGATCGCTGACATTAATATTTATTATTAAGTAATTAATTGAGGTGTTTCAGCGACAAATCCCAGACACCACCAGTAAAACGCTGCGGTTAATTTTTTATCAGATGGTTCCAGTATAAATATTTCTTCGGTATCTTTAATTAATACTACAGGTACAGTTCCAGAAAAATCATCGGTTCAATGATGCCATGGATACGTGGTAAGAATCCTAAATGTTGCAGAGCTGAACACGGACAGCCTGTACACACCAGTAACCGTCCCGGTATGTCTGATAGTGTTATTTTGCTGTGACCATGTTGATGATCATGATGATACTGTGTATACAACGTTGGCGATTTGCTTGTGAGGGATTTTAAGGAGATTAGTTTTTTGAACGATATCAGGAATTCCACTGACAATATCGTTGAGGCTCGCATTAATATCAGAAAGTTTAATATCAACAACCGCTGGACTTCCCAAAAAAATCATTAATGGCTCTGTTTATATTTCTCGAAAATTTCGAAACGTTTGTACGTGATTAGAAAATTCAGTTCTAAATACAATCATTCCATCGTTGATTATCGTCAACAAAGTTGTCATCGGGATGTTGCTATCGTCAACGTATTTCTTCCTTGCAGCGTCAAAATCTGATTCTGGTGTTCTGAGATTATTAATTCCGTTGTTGTTCATGTTGAGAAATGCACGCATCATACCACCAATAACCGATATGAGCTTGGATTCTTGATCATCTACGTATTTTTTTGTTTCTGCTTCTCTGCGTATGACTGGGTCTCCTACGTCGGTAACTTTGTTTTGTTTCATGGCAATATAACCAGTAAAAATATCGCCGGTTGTCTTAGCGTAATTGCTGATTGAATTTCCAGAATCTTGTATTCTACCGTCGCTATCAAATACAACAATATTTTCTTTGAGCACGTTTGTAATTCGGAGAAGGATATCTGTCAACAGAATATTACTTGATTTCACTCGTTCTTGTTTATCCTGAAAAATAACGACTTCATTACTATCTACACTTGCAAGATCTAAACGATCATCAATTTCATTCCTGAGCTGATCAAGAGTTGCATACTTAGATAAATCACCTGTTTGTTGGGTTTTACTCTCAGGTGATCTACCGTATATATCTACCATTATATTTACTAATACCTGATTAAAGCGCTGACGAAGATGCATACTCGTGCACGACTTTATGAGGTGGGGTTGTTGAAAATGATACAGCGTCGAGCACGGCGACTTTTTCACGGCCACATATTGGCGGATAAGTTATTTTTTGTGTTGGTAATGTTGAATACCAGATTGGAATATTTTGCATGTTGCTGACATATTTTAAAAATTCTTCTTGTGGTGCCAACCCAAAAGAATCGAAATAAACAATGCCTCGTGGATCAGTCGCGTATGCAACCCAGTGAGTACACGGAACCAGAGTTTTTATCGAGATTAATGATACTGGTTTCAACATTATTTGGTTTGTGCGGTAATTAATCACGCATAAAAACACCTCTAAAATGATTGATGTTTAGTTGCTTATCAGCATCAAGTAAATCATAATTGGACAGAGGGATTATCAACGATGTGTCTCTGGCAGTCTTAAACCCCTCCGTACCGAGTTCCTGGCAGTCTTAGATCATTTCCGTTCGCTTTCCTTTTTCTTGATTCCTTTTCCTGTTGCTTTCTTTTGTGCCATACCAGCAGCAGTTCTAACAGCACCAAGTGCAGCTGCCTTTGCAACAGCTGGGGTTGCAGCTGCTATCAACGCTGGTATAGCTGTGAGAAGTGAAAATATACCACCCGTCTTAGCGATGTCATTAATGGCACCCGCATAAAGATTAAGTCGTATGCCGGTCTTTGATCGTTTGGATTCCTTGAAGTGCCTGAGCTGACGTTCTGACAATGATAGTTTATTTGAACCACCTTGGATTTTTGTCGCTTTAGTGACAATTTTACTCCACAGTTCGCTTTTGATACTGATTGTAGTTTTTTAATCTGACCAGGAGTCAGACTGACACTAACACGATGTTATCATCTTGATTTTAAATTCCTGATAAAATCAGGAGATCTAATTACATGTTTTCGACTGAGACATCAACGACTCTCATTCGTCCACCAACACCTTCGAGTAGCATTGTTGTATCCGAGAGTATGACAGCGATTGCTCTGTCATTAGCAATTGCTCCTCGCGTCACACGAGCTCGAAAGTGTATATCAACGACAGATTGTCTGAATAAACTCCAGTGTTCCAGTGAGAAATAATAGATCGTATACAGCGTTGTAAAATCTAACTGTGATATTTGTAAACCAGAATGAACAGTTTGATTACATCCCATGAATGACATTAAACGATGATATACACGCGCCACATGATTTTGATCAATATTTAACAAAATATCCTCAGCTGTTTCTTGATGTCCATTTATCCTCAAAGAAACCTCACTAACCCCAAGTTTGTCAAATACCATTATATTACGCGTTTGTGAGTTTATTCGTGCAGTATCTCGAAGAGCAATACATATATGTCGCTGCGCAGAGACACCTTGCGGTGACGCTATTTGCCATGTGAATAAACCATTAATGTTGCTTTGAATACTATCTGTGGTCATCCTTAACCATGACAACGTTGATTTACCACCTTGATTCATAAAAGAAAGTAAACGTTCTTCCTCAGGTATTGTTGGAGTCATTACTGGCATCCACAAAGAAAGTTTTGTCAGAATTACTTTACCAGCATCACCAGCATCACCAGGAGGTTGCCATATTGTAGCTTTTCGCACGAGTACACCTATATGCTTATCTCCTTTCTAACATTTCTACAAAATCAAAAGATATGTGTCAGTGGAATTGCACATGAAAATCTTCTACTTCCACCTTCCAACATTGATCGACGTGATATAAATCCTAAATCATAATCTAAATCAACATTAATAGTCATATTTTGCACATCCACATTGGCGCTTCTGGCAAAATTTCTTGGACGTCATATTTCATATTGTCAACATTCGGGAGAATCAGAATTATCCTTGTGAAACATTGTTGATGAACCAGCCGATCTTGAATAATCATCACTGCATCACTTTGCTGGCAACATCACCAACAGCACCAATACCTTTATCACGAACAACATCAGTAGCTTTCATTTCCAGTTGTTTAACAATCGGTATCGCCTTTGGGGCTATCCTTCTAAATAGGCTCTGAACAGCATCACCGAGTCCATCCCCGTAAATCATCGCTTTATAGGTTGGTAATCGCCAATTTATCTCCTTGACCATGGTCGGTCCATGTTGAGCATTATGTATGATCATCTTATTTTCTTACTACTGATCTATTTAATGACTGTGGTAATAATCATCAACGATTTCATCAATGAGGGATCGATAAACATTAATATCCAAGATACCGCCTGTAAATTATCTTTGACAAATAGCAGCTGCTTCATTTATAATTTCTGGAGAATTATTACCAGCTCTTTTTCCGAAAATTCAAAATTTCTAGTCGTCGGCAAGGACGTTATTGGGACATGGAGTAATAACACCACTTCCCCTGGTACCTGTACCAATGCCACTTCCAGTTGCGCCAGGATTGTGTTGGCAATCTTTTTTCTCACTTGTTATTGCACTAGTTGTATTTTGTTGTTGTAAAAGATATCTTTTTATCTCATCGCTAAACTCCATATATATTGGATCGTCATTTCTGAGCTGATCAACTCCGTAGTGTATGCGATATATCCATTTGTTCCAGTCATCACGGCTTATAAAACGACCACAGTACTCTGGTTTCAGAAATTGTTCTTTATTATTATAACTTTTCGCGGTACTCACAGCTAAATGTTTTATGTTTCTGGCCCTCCTAATATCATGAATACTTTCTACTGCAAACTTATCAATCAGCCCATCTCTAGCTTTTGCTTGTTTTGGTGTAAAAATCCTTTGTAACACCTTCTTCAGCACGAGCATAGTCAATATCTTCAATAATTTCTTGTACTTCTTCTTGTAATTGTTGCTGAGCCGCAGCTATTTCAGCCAGAAGCTCCATTAGACTCTTTTCTGTTTTCTTAGTTCGCTCTGCTATTTTTCCAGTTGCTTGAGCGGTTTTCTCCAACGCGGGAAGAAGACTTTTAGTAGTCTTTGTAATAGGTTTAAATAATTCTTCTGCACCTTCTGCAAATGTTTCTTTAAACTCCTGACGTGCTTGTAGTTGTTGCTTGACAGATTCACGGACGGGTAGATAAGTTTTGATTGACTCAAGTTAATCTGGAACTAGTGTAGCTGAATGTGCTTCTCCAATCATTATTAATATAATAGTTATTTAATTACAGCAGCAGAGAGGGTGCGACCAAAAGTAGGTTATCTACGAGTAAATAAACACACAACGAAGGTCAAAAAAAAAGTAACCCTATTGGTGGTGGTTTATATCGTTGTTGACTATTGAGACCATAATTTTGTTTTGATGAGTAACAATCCAACCAAGTGGTCTGTTCACTCTCTCTGCTGCTGCAATTTACCCAGTCTATAATACAATATAATAATTACATTTTAGCTGGGTAGACATATGTGTTCCGGCAAAAAAAAGAAAAAAAAAAAAGAAAAAAAAAAAAACCTATCATCTTCGTAGAATCGAATGCGTTTTTGATGAAATCCGCTAAGTTGATGACTTGATAACAGTATGGAAGAACGTTGGAATCATAGAATTTAAATGATCATGGTTGGGTATTTATCGAAGCGTTTTTATTTTTACCTAATCTCCCACAAAGTAAATAAAATCATAAGGACTTCACGTTAACTTTGTGAGTGATTAGGTAGAAATTTATGAATTGATAAATAGCCAGCGATGATTAATTAATCCTGTAATATTTATTATATACAACCCTTTACCTTTCTGCATAGGCCGTTGCGAGGACATAACGTATTTCGAAGATACACTATACGATTACACACACGCAATTGAGAGGTTTTAAAATAATGTATGATAAGAAATATATGTGTGAAGGAATTCACATCTCAGTTGTTATATCACGCACATATCTAAATATCCATATCACAAACACATCTAAATCGTCATATCACATACATATCTAAATTGCCATATTACAAAAATATTCCTCTCGTTCTTCCTTTTTAAAAGCGGGTAAAATCATTATGACTTTTTTGGTACCTCGTTTCTCTGATACCTTTTAATACAGAAACATAAATAATATGAACACTTTATTTGTTAATATATTATTGTAATAATCAGTATCAGATTTATGACAGAGTCAGACTTGTAATGCATGCTATATTCATTCATACAGAATGCAAATTAAACACAAAGCCACTTCTCCAAGAAGTGGATGTCTTCCAGAGTCTTGGGATATCGTCACGGCTGCTGAGATGCAAACGTTGTAAATAACCAATACAGAGTGGCGTCATTAGGGTTGGTGTCACCCATTGGGGTAACTCGTGATGTTACCCCAAGGATCCCCTTCCTGCACAAAAAATCAAAACTGTTATAGACAGTCATGTGCGGTAATTCCTGGTGTCACGCCCACGGACCCTCTTCCTGCACAAAAATTCAAAACTTTTATAAAGAGTCATGTTTCACCCCCAAGGACCTCCTTCCTGCACAAAACTTCAAAAATTTTATAGACAGTCATTTTGGTGTCACACCCTCTGATGGTATCACCTTGTGCGGTCCGCCCCCCCCCCCCTTCGCACCCTCTGCACCCCCCCAGTGACGCCACTGTCAATGCATAGACAAAATATTTTCTATGTGTATCAGTTTAATATTACGATCTTTATTAACAGAAGTAAACATATTTATTTGGTATTGTGTCCAGGTAATTGGAAATCCCCAATAAATATACCTTGCCCACTTGACATATTCCACATTTAATATTATAGTTTCAGTACAAGACCTTCTAATTATAACTGAGATTTTAGCTACTATGCATTATAATCATTCTAGTAGGTTATTTTCCATTAGGTAATAGTCATTGTTGCTTGAAAATACTAATTGTTACCTGTGGTCAGTAGAGGACCGTATAATCTTGTTACTAGAAAAATATAAATTCGTGCTTTAAGATCTTAGCAGAATTATTTGTATTATTGTTGTCCAGAAGTTCATTTGGACTGGAATTTATTTCTTCGAATTATTTAATTCAAGTGATTTTTCTCTTGAAATACAAAGTGCTTTTCAAAATAGCATTCTTTGATATAGACACTTGAATTTATACTGCAGTTTCACAAAAAAGGATTTCATTTGTGGATTGTATTATTGTGATCAAACAAAAGACTGTTGAATATCAGATTTATATGGGCACCACAGCTACATGAACAGCTTCAGCGTTGGATCTAATTTGGGTTTCCACTGAAATTTATTCAGAACCTTAATTATTTGGAATTGTTTCTGTAATTTTAGGTTATTTGGGATTTAATTCGTAATACAGTAAGTTTCTTCATTTTACAGTTTCACTTTGTATTGTAGGGAAATAAATTATTTGTTTGAATTACAAAACTCGTGTCTTCTCATTTCTTTCTATTGCTCATTTTAAGACCATAGAGTCGCAATAGAAAATTGGTCGCTCTTCCGGAATACGAAATTCTGTAAAATATTTTAGAAAACTTTGACTTTTGTAATTTAAATTCACCTTTGTTTTGGAATTTTCCAATTGCCAGGTATTATCTCACATTTTAGAAATCAACAGTGGAACCAACAAGCTTTTATAATGTCATCAAAAGTGAAGAACTTCATTTCGAATCCAACCCAGGAATGGATAGGCTATTTGAGAAAGGATGAATTGCTCCAGTTTGCCAGAAAATATGATCTTTCTGAGACAAAGGCTTATTTAACGAAGCAAGAAATAAACAAAAAAACATTTTGGTCCAATATATTGAACTTGCAACTTACCTTGATGAATGCAAAGTCGAAACATTGGAAAATGCCGCTCGTACAGCTGATGAGTCTTCTTTTGCTCATAAGGTTTTTTCGTCAGTAAGTCTTCAATCAGCAGACTTCTGGTAAAAAATATTTCAGTCTATTACGAATACTTTCAAATTTCACAACGGCACATTTTTATGAAATTAGGTTTCTAATTAGGCTGACCATACGTACTTATCTTTTCCTACATGTGCGTATCGCAAGAAGAAAGGGCACGGTATTTCTGACTGTTACAATTTGAAACATAATGAACATAATCAAGACGAACCTATTCCAAATGTTCTTATGTTTCAGAGGTCAATGTCACAGTCAGGTATTGAAAGCAATACATTTGTTGGGTCAAACAAACCCCAGTCTCATTTTTGTTAGGGAGAATTGGGAACCATTCATGTCGAACGTTTCTATCGCTAATTAATGATTCTGTAATCCTATACCTATGAAACGTTTAAGAGATACAGGAAGTTTTCAGAGTCTTTCATTATCAGGTGCTTTGCCTTTTCTGAGAATCTTCTTCTAATCAAAGTGTTCTTATTCACGAAGTAGAGTACGGCTTTGTTAATGTTCCTTTTCACTGTGTAAATGTCATAAAAGACTTAGTCTCAGGACCCGTGAGAGTCATTACCCATTGAGGGTATTTAGTTATTACCAGGAAATGGCCTAGCTGGGGATAAGGTTGTGGTTACTCCACTTATAACTGACTAGCCTTCTTTGGATCAGAAAGTCGATCATATTGAAACCGAAATCCTTGATTTATACTCACCTTGGCCAGTTACTCGAGCTAGGTAAAGAAAGTTCTTGAGAAAGATGTTGATTTATTCCTTTGGCTGACACATGTATTGGTCAGGATTTTGATGAGTTCACTTTGGCTCCTAGTTTTGATCAATTAAAATGTATTGATCTCAGTGATCCTCTTTTAACTACCCATTTTCTTCATTCTAATCATGGTGACAAACGACAAGCACTTGTCCTCGACCGGGAAAAAGATTCTGAGATTTCCACTTTTGTTTCAGAAGGCTATTAGTGAAATCGTAGCCATATAAGTGCTTGTTTGTTATTTCATTACAAATGGGGTCCTTATGAGAAACTGGACACTACCTGTGGCACAGGCTGGTGACTAGTCGTCGGTGAACTGTCCAATTGAACCTTCGAACCCATATAGACAGGACTTTCTTAGTCTGACCCATGAAACACCTTTGGCTGGTCATTTAAGGATCGATCAAACATATCACAAAATCTTATATCACTTATATTGGCCAAACCTTAGTAGTGATGTTTGTGTATACTGCCGATCTTGTCACACTTGCCAAACGGTGGGAAACCCTATCAGAAGACATAACGTTCATCTGCAGCCTATTCCTGCATTTGACGAACCATTTAGCAGAATAATGGTAGATTTTGTCGGTTCCTTACCAAAGACCAAGTCAGATAACCAATATGTGTTGACCATAATATTCTCAGAGACAATTCATTTGAGTGATATTGAAACTAAAAATATGGTAAAAGCTTTGATAAAATTCTTTACTCAGTTTGGATTTCCCAAATTTGTCCATTCTAATCATGGGTCAAATTTTTATCTCGAAATTTTCAGCAAGTTATGTATGAATTAGGTGCCCCCCAGTTCAAGTCAAAAGTGAAATTAAGGTACAACAGAACTACAATAAAGAGAACCTTAAAGTCTGGTGATATGGTTTTGTCTCTACTGCTCATTCTTCATAATTTTCTTCACATTAGGTATTATGGTTAAGAACGAAAATGAATGAGTTAAATTACAATATTTGTACTCTTGGGATGTAACAATATTAAAGGAGTACCAGTATGTTGAAAGGGATAGCCAGGTTGATCATGCAGTTTAGCAATACCTGTACCACACAGTGAGGAGTTAAGACATGCAATGAAATCGGACTGTAGTAGCTTAGGTGTGACCAATCTTCGGAATTCAGAAATTACGAATTATCTAAACCAGTAACTAACACATCTGCAGCAACAAGAACAAAATGAACTAAACAAACTATTTCTTGAATAAGAACACAATTTTACAGATGTTCCAACACAACAAATCAAATCTACCATGACGCTGAATTTGCAAATTCCACAGCAGTGGAACAGCATCCGTACAGGATGAACCCTGTCAAACAGGAATATTTGAAAGCACAGATTTGCTGGAGAATGAGTTTATAGAAGAGAGCTAAAGCGATTGGAGTTCACCACGTATACTTGAATCGAAACCAGATAATACTTTCTGCTTGTACACATGCAACGAAAATGTGGGCATTGCGAACAAAACAAATTCGTTCCATTGCCGAGAATCGATGACTGCATTGATAAAACTGGAAATGTAATGTATGTCACCAAATTGGCCTTCTGAAAGGATTCTGACAATTCCACTGAAGGAAACGGCAAAGGAAGTTTAGGCATTCGTGACTCTTTATGGACTTTATACGGGATGAAACTCTCGCTTTGTAGGTTTTCAACGATTAATGAACATGATTGAGCCTGGTTTACATAATTGTGATGCTTACATCGATGTCGTCATCATCTGCAAAGACACATGGAAAGGCCACTTATAGACAATTCGAAAATTCTTGACATAGTCACTGATGCATATTTGATAATAAGTGTATCTAAATGGGAGTTGGCCGTGGTTGTGTTACATTTTTAGGACATATCGTGGGACATGGGGAAGTTAAACCTATAGATAACTAAGGTCAAGGCTATGTCTGAATTGCTTGTGTCTGTCAGTAAAAATCAACCGATGCGATTTGTGGGTATGTCTGGATACTATCGGAAATATTGTTCCAATTTTGTTTTATAATTGCTGAACCCCTGTCCAATATTTTTGAGTAAAGAAATGAAGTTTCATTGGTCAGAATACGTCAGGATGCTTTTGATAAATTAAATGCCATACGTGCGAGTGCGCCGGTTCTTTCAGCTCCAAAATTTAGTCAATCATTTAAAATATCTGTCGAAGCAATTGATGTTGGGGTTGGAACAGTACTGATTAAAGAACATAAAAATGGTGTTGGTCATCAAGTGTGCTATTTTTCTAAGAAATTAAATAAGCACCAGAGATATTATTCCACAATCGAGAAGGAATATTTGGCTTTGATATTTGCTTAATGCATCACTTTGAAATGTATATTATCTCAGCTACTACTCCGATTATTGTGTTTAGTGATCACATCCAACTTACTTTTATTGGCAAGATGTAAAGCAAAAATCAGAGATTATTTAGGTGGAATTTGATGTTACTGAAATACAATACTGACATCAGACACATCAGGAGAAAAAAATCTAATAGCAGATGAACGTTCACGTATATAGTGTGTCATGTATATTTTGTGCCATTCATAAGATTTCTTCTTATGTAAAGTTTTATCAGATGCATATATGATTAATAGTAAAAAGAATGTTTTATTGCATAAATCTTTCTCTTTCTTATGGCGGGAGGTCTTATGTATATTTAATTAGCATTCTTTGTTAGTTTTTCAACTTTTTATTCCTTTATTTGCTACTGTCAACATATATATTTGGGTATGGGTCTAGGTCATTGGAATTCCTCAATAAATATACCTGGCCTACCTGACATATTATGTATTCTATGATATAACAGATCTACTAATTATAACTGGGATTTTATCTTATAAACATTAGGATTATTCTAGAAAGTTATTGTCCATTAGGTAATAGTTTTTGTTTAGATAATGCTAATTGTTTCCTAAGGTCAAGTAGAGAACTATATAATCTTGTTCCTGGAAAATTATTAAGATCTTAGCAGAGCCAATTATATTATTGTTGTGACCAGAAATTCATTCGGGATGGAATGAATTTCTTCATATTATTTAACTCAGGTGATTCTTCTCTGGAAACACAATGTGCTCTTCAAAACTTACGTTCTTGGAAATATAAACTTGAAATTTCAAATAAGGATTTAATTCTTGGATTGTATTATTGTGATCCAGCAAAGATTATTGACACATCGACATTATATAGGCCGCCACAGGCACACGAATACCTTCAGCGATGGATTTATTTTGAATTTCCACTAAAGTTTAATTTATATGATTTGAATCTGTAAGTATTGGAATATTTAGGATTTATTTCGCAATTCCGTAAGTTCCTTTTTCACATTTTGACTTTGCACTTTAGGGAGATAAATTATTTGTTGAATTTTACAAGTTGGTTGCTTCTCACTCTTTTCTATTACTTATTTTAACACCATAGATTCGTAATAGTACAATGGATAATCTTGAATGGGAGACTTGTATTGATTCTCATTATTATTACAATTAATAATCGTGAGTGGGAGACTGCTGCAGGTCTTCCCATTATTAGCAGAATTGGTAGTAGTGGGCAGTAGAATTGATAATAGTGGGCAGATGATGATTTTATTACTTAAAATTCTTGCTGCCCTTGTTAGCTGGAATTCCTAAGGGAACAGCATATCAAGGGAGACAACTTACTGGGTGTTTCTGTGCAATAAGGTAAAGAACTGCATCCCTTGAATACTATCCAATAGTCCGGTTTCTTTGTTAGAAATACATATACAAGTTTTTGAATGGTCTGGATATCTTTTATTTGCCCTATCACTGTTATCTTAATGCTTTTTTATGTCTTCTTCTGCTTTTATCCTTGTTTTAAGTGAATGTTCGCACAACAGCATCCGCAGACATTTGCTGTGGTATTATAGACTTTCCAAAGCTTTTTTTTTTCTGTTGGCCGACAATAAAGGTATGGATGGGTTGTTTTCTTGGCGACAAGACATGATATTTCAAAACACTCAGTCCTGGCGAGCGGAAGATTTCACGATCGGTGCCACAGTACGATCACACGAAACCGAGATTTAAGAATATTCCCCAAATCGTGTCTTTGTTGTCAAGATGCTCCTCCGTATATGGGATATATGATAACAACTCACTCGAGAATAGCTTGCAAAAATGAAGTTTCCTGGTAACTTTACTTTTGATAATTTGAAAGTACGTCCAAGATGTCTATTAAACGAATATTTGCACAGACAAAATAATACAGTCTGAAAGAAATGTCGTACAGACGAATAAGTACTTTTGGTCATCACTGTTTGAAGTGACAGAATCAACTTTAAAGAAAATTAAACTCGCTAACGGAACTGAAATCTTTCACGCCATAATGTATTCAACTAGATCATGCCACATCGCAGTAGACACAAATCAACATGATTTCTTAAATGAATTTGATATATTATCCAGAAATACTTGAATCTTTTTGTTGTTGTCATTGCTTTCTTGTTATGGTTGTTGTTGTTGTTATTATTTTGTTGCTGATGCCTCATGAGTAAGATGCTACACAGAATAGCAAACCAACTTGGATACATTTTGACGGACAGTGTATTGTGGTCGAGAAATTTGATGCATATACGATAAGAGGGTTCATGGTATCAGATAATCACACCTCCGTATATTTTTGTGATTGTGTCTCGTAACAGTTCGTTGAAGATATTACACACCTTATCGACCATATGTCGAGCAATGAAATCATATCTTTTAGGGATTTTTATTTCATGTACATTCAACCAGATATTGGCTGTTAATGGTATTTAATTTCGTAAAAGCAATGATCTGTCTTGTACAATTAAGTATGAATTTATAAAAATATGAATGCATAATGATTATTCACTAAGGATGAATAAAGAATGAAACTTGTACAAATACTGATAACATGTGATACACAAAAAGGATGCATACTAATAGACATAACTTCACTCTAAATAGTGATATTGTATGTATTTATGATTTTCAGTCGGTAGTAATACTGAGAAATTCAAGAAATTTGAACAAACATCTTGGTATGTCTAGTTGACGACCGCAAAGTATTTTCAGAGCCAAACCTATGTCGGATGGTCAAGGAGCCACCACTTATGACTGGCCCCTTCCAGTCTGCAGAAGAATCCCTCAAGAGCTCACCTTGTTCACTGCAGACCAGTTTGTCCCAAAGCTTTGGTCCCTCAAAACGAGATAATCACAACCTTCCTCCGAGTCAACGTCATCACCGACAGCAGTACACAGCTTATACCGGAACCCACTGAGTACTACGACTCTACATCCAAGCTATGAGTTCTACGGTTAAAATCATAACTCGAAACATAGGCAGCCAAACATCCAAACATTCAAACATTCATCCTTATCCACACACATACAATCGCACCCGTGGCCTAAGTAGTTAGAGCGTCCGCCTCTGATGCGGTATGTCGCGAGTTTGAATCCCTGCCGAGTCACACCAAAGACTAAAAATGGTACTAGCAGCTATCTTGCTTGGCGCTCAGCGTTAAGAGATTAGTGTTAGGGCTGATCGGCCTGGGGTCAGAATAATGTGACTGGGCGGGACATCACGCCACATTGATGCCACATGTCTGCGGCAAGGTGCCTCAGTGGTAGACAACACTATAAACTGCCACGCTGCAGACATCGAAGCGATATGACTCAAATTGTTGAAGCTACGCTAAGCTGCCAACACACTCATACACACACACATACGCACACACGCACATACACACACAGACAGAGAAACAGCTCCATAGCTGACAAACCTCTGAAAATATATTGACTATAGGCATGTATCATATACGACATTCTCATGAACAAATGCAATAACACACTCTACCGATGTGTACACTGGGAGTTGATAATTACATAATAAATAATTGCATAGCAACTAATGTACAAGATTTTTATCATAATAACCAAGTTGCTTGTTTAGGATTGGGTGACAAGAAGTCAGTTTTTTCAAATAATGTAAGGTGTAACTAAATCACTCTCGGACAACACAGAAAGCAAACCCTGTAGAAGCACCAGCACGGAATGATGAGATTCTTCTTTGTACACGGACACATCACTGGCAATTCAGTTTGTTATTGAGGTAGGGAAAGTGGAAGCCCACTAAAGGTAGGCATTTTCCTTTGCCTCGAAGATTATATTCCGCGAGATCTAAAACGTCTAGTGTACGTCAAGTATGAGTCAAAAGTCATTTTGTAACATAAAATGTACACTCAGTAACGCTGAGCCAATGAAAGAGAACATTTAGCCAAGGATTGATGTAGAAAGTGTTGATGCTACTTAGACTCGGGAGTGAGTCAACAGTAAGGTTAAAGCGTGGATTGTTTTCAGTCACGGATCGGATCATACAACTTAGGTATGCTTTTCACCTATAAATACCAAGATTGATAAAACATGTCGCTCGCAGTCAACTTTTACCAGGACTCGTTACAAGAAACTCCCAAAATAATACAAAAAGCACCCCAAACAAAAGAAACAAGTATAAAAACGAACAAAAGAATCAAATACCAAATGCCACATTGAAATCACATGCATATTTTCAGATTACTTGCATCCACTTTCTCAGAAACCCTTTAAAAGTAAATTGTGGTTGTAATGACCCATTCCAGTTGGTAATATTGCTATGATAATATTTTAATTTATGTACAGGCGAGGCAGGCGGAACATAACATAATTCAACGATAAACACTATAAAAGAGAAAATATCATCGCTTAAATTTGATTTCCTGAATGTGAAACTGAAGAATGTATGTGCTTTACGGAGTTGATCCGATCTTGGTAAGATTTTTAATGTATCAGCATCTAAAGTATAACGCTATTCTTGCTAATCTAGGTGTTGGACAAACACTGCTTTGAGTGTTGCTGCAGTTTCAACAGAATCAATGAAAGAATTATCTCGTATGTAGGTCTGGGTAGTTCAATAGATTGCTTGCATAAATCAGATGCACCCAGTCTTGCTCTTTTCAAACTGTAGAAACTCTATGGTTTTAAACTAAATAACAGAAAACAAGTTTTGTTAAGGTCAATAAATAATTTATTTCCCTAGAATACAAAGTGAAAATTTAAAAAGAACATACAGTATTGTGAATTAAATCTCAAATAGTGTTAAAATTATATCACATGTCCAAATGAAGTGAGTTCCAAATGATTTCCAGTGGTGATCCGAATGGACTCTAATTTTGAATGTGCTGCTGTGACAGTCGTCTCGAGTGTTCTAACGTGCCAGTAGTGCTTGATGGATCATAATGATATAATCCAAACAATGTCCATGGATGAATTCACAATAATTAACAAATAGTGTTTTAGTCCAAGAAGTATTTATGAGCACTTTGTAATTTCAATGAACAATTGAAATAAATAAATCCTCTCAAATTAAAACTGATCACAACAATAAGGCTGAATCATCTTCGGATCTTAAGGTAAGAATGACTAAATTTGAAGTAAACAACATTAATATATAAAGTTAAGACACAACAACAGATCCAGATGTAGGTCATTTTCCCATCTAATTAAAAAAACAATTTACTTCTTCAACAATCTTAATTTTTATATAAATCTCACTAGACCTTGAACTCAAAATCTGTAAATATATTTACGTCCAGTTCTTAATTATCTTAATATATAATCTTAATTCATATATACATAATGGCTACGTAATATGTTGTTTATAAATCGGTTTCATTCATTTAATTTCTTCCGTAACCTGTCGGGTCGTAGAGGCAATTCTGATGACTATGCGACAATATCTCTACATTTTTTCCCTTTTCATCATTACTCTTTTTGATTTTGCAAAGTTTATGCCTGTCCACTCTTTGAAGTTATCTTCCCATCTTTTCTTCTGTCTGCCTCATTTTCTCTTTCCTCCCACTGTGCCCTGTATGATTGTATTTGACAGGACAGATCAGTGTGAAATGTGACCATGCCATCTTAGTTTGCGTTCATTAATGTGGGAAGCAGATCTTCATAAGGTTCAATTGCACCTTAGATTCTAATGCGCACCACATCATTAAAGTCGTGGTCTAAGTGTGAGATGCTCAGGATTCTTTGATAACATATCGTCTCTAAGGCATGGCTTTTCTCTTTAGTTCTTCTGAGAGGGTAGTGTCACACATGCATGCAATAATATGAACATGACGAGGGAGCGCATCAGCTTCATCTTGCACCCAACGTGACGATGCTGTCCTTCCAAATGGGCTTCATTCTATCAGATACAGCTATTGTCTGAGCAATCCTGGATAGAACCCCAGGATTCTGAACCTTCGTCAGAGGCAAAATAACCTAGCTACTTGAAGCTTGTCATTGTGCCCAGTTTCGTCCATTCAGTCTTATTTCCATTTGGCTGCCATTCGGCTTGTTTGTCATGAGCTTGGTCTTTTCAGAGTTGATATCCATCATATACAGTAAATATGCTTGACTAAGACGGTTGGCTAATGTTTCCAGTTCGTGTGCGTCTCCTGCTAAGCTATCGATATCATCAAGGAAGAGCAAGCTGATGATAATTCTGTCTCCAATACTGTCAATGACCTTGCGGTCTTCCAAGGCATCAGTCAGGATCCTTTTTGCCAGATGTTGTTGCAGAGTGTTGTTAGGCCATCTATAACGGAGGTTCCTCCTGCTTGAACAAGTTCTGATGGTATATTGTCTACCCCAGCTGATTCCTCTCTCTTTAGTGCCTTTACTTTTTGCAACCTCTACATCTTTCCTGAGGATCGGGTGGTCAACCTCTGTTGTGATCTTTAGGAGGCTTCTTGCAGCTTGGTCCTCAGAAATCACCAGGCTGTAAAACTCTGAACACTGTTCCGTCCATATTTTAAGAATCTCTTCATCTTCTGTGACTCTTACCAGTCTTGTCCTGGATAGTGGTAGATCTCCCTTGTTTCTCTGTTTTCAGGCCTTTCCCCAACTGTTATGCCGTTTACTGTTATTCTGGCTCAGGTTTTTCTCGATTTCCTTACACTGGTTCTCTAACCAGCATTCCATGGCTTTGTTTTAGCTCTTCTTACTCGTGTTGTTAATATATCTGTATTTTCTGCTCCTTCAAGGTCTCTCCGCTTCCTACTTAGTTTTCTCCTCACATCCAAGAGGTCGAGGGTATATGCTGTGACCCAGTGTTTCTTTATCGTACTATACATGCCAAGCATCTGATTGTGCTTATTACTGCAGTGTTGAAAGTGGTGATGAAGGAGTCAGTGTTTATTTCTTCAGTACCCAGAATTGTGAGAGTTGCAAATTTGCCTCATATGCTTGAGCCATGAACGGATCTTTGAGTTTTTAAAGTTCAGATCCTGATCCACTCTAAACAGAATTACTGACCAATGTCAATCATACAATATAGAAGTACTTATCATACTATCATGGGGAAAAACATCACACAATACAAATTAAATATACGTAATAAAAATACCTATGTACAGAGACTTATGCTGTACCATGCTGATTCTTTGTTATGACTTAATCAAAGTAAGAAATAGTTACAACTCAAACTTTTAAGAGGAATTTAGTTTTGTGAATCATATCCCAGATCATCCTGAACGTCATAACACTTTTCAGAAAGTCTATAATCTTCCGATTGAATTCCAATATTGAATGCGCTGATATACCAATAGTCTTAAATGTGATATTGTACCAATATTCATGTGATGTGATTATGTGATGTGATTATGATTTTTAACGTAGCTTTAACAATTTTTCAGTCATATCGCTACGATGTCTGCAGTGTGGCAGTTTATAGTGATGTCTAGCACTGAAGCATCATGCCGCAGACATGTAGCATGATGTCCCACCCAGTCACATTATCCTGACACCAGGCCGACCAGTCCTAACACTAACCTCTTAATGCTGAGCGCCAAGCGGGGCACAGCTATTGTTCTATTTTGGCAGAGTGCTTTGGTATGACTCGACCGGGGATCGAACCCACGACCTCCCGCATCCGAGGCGGACGCTCTAACCACTAGGCCACCGGAGCGGTCCCAATATTCATGAAGTAGCATATTGATATAGCCCAGAATGTCTTTAACTGAATTAATAATAACCCGTAAGTAGTGTTTTAGTCCAAAAAGTGAATGTGCACTTTCCTATCCCAATGAATAATTTAAATAAATGATTCCTATCCAAGTACATAAGAACATAATAGTAAATGATTCCATAGACTAAACTGAAAACAGAAATGAATAATTAGTTCACTAATTTGGAAACATGGTCAGACCTTCGACTGATATTTAAGTAAACATCTTTTTAAAGCAATTACAAAAGTCAGCTAGGCCCTAAGCAATTACAAAAGTCAGGTAGGCCGTAAGCTATGACAAAAGTCAGGTAGGCCGTAAGGTATAACATCAGTCAGTTAGGCTACATTTCCATCCTTAGTCACCGACAAAGTTCAAGCACTTGCTAGAAAAAATTATATATATATATATATATATATAGTTAGATAGATATAGATATCACTGTTTTTATTGAATATATTCTATGAAACGGGAAGTTTGGTTCAGGAATTGGATTTTAAAATGAGCAAGTATTCGCGATTAGAGGAATGACCAAGGTGGTGATATATTTAATATAGAATTTTCCAGTATTGGCTAGATGTTTGGTGTTTGTTATTGAGGGCAGATTCACATGTCGATAAATTAAAATTGATTAAAATTTTGGTTTCGAAGTAAGAGCCAAGGGAATGCATGGCGAAATATATTATTTATTTCATTTAATATCAGATATATTTTATCCAACAATTTGTTATTATTATGCTTTATTCTCTGTTGCTATACGTTCAAGTCTTTCTTGTTATGATAATAACTGACAGATCGGAATACTACAGTAGCCATTAGTGTGACTACATATCCTTTGTTTATTAAATGACGTCATGAACAAATCAATCACCATCATAGTGTTCATTACAGTGATGTAGTGTGTTATGTGCATATAATGACTTAAAGGTGGCATAATTCTTTTAAACTAGTACAAAACAAAGTTCTTTTCGTAAATAATGTTGGCTTTTGAAGCATGTGAGTCTAACACGTTGAAAACGAATTTTCTAATGTCTCAATTTGGAAATAATAATAGTAATAACTTATATTATTGGTCCAAAGAAAGGCTTCTGAATCTACCATAATGGAATTAAAAGTTAGGTTTAATACATTTA
>JAECUM010062439.1:0-22408 GCA_016617855.1 Megalonaias nervosa | reverse complement strand
CAAAGAAAATTGTTACAGCAACTGAGGCAACACAAAGAGCTCTTGAAACATTACCTGTTGATATTGCTGGCCGTATTCAAGCAGCTCAACCACAACAACAACCACCACCACAACCACAACCACAACAACAACCTAAACCAAGAACTAAGATAATAGATAAATTTGCACCTGAAGGTATTGCTGCTATCAAGAACCCAAATCAATTACTTGATATTGCCGCGTTTGGATATGATGAAAGACAAAAATATGTAAAACCAGAACATGTTAAATCTCTAAAACGTGCTGATTGGATCAGAGATGTATATCATATCTATACTGGTATTCCAGAAATTAGATCTGATGAAGATATTAATAATTTTAATAGATTTGATGATGTTGTATACAGATATATAGAAGAAAGAGCTAAACAATTTAAATTACAGAAACCAGTAAAAACACTTGGAGAACAAGTTCAACAATTTCCACAATCACTCCGTGATTATCCACAACCACAATTACTATCACCATTACCATCACCACAACGATTACCACGATTACTGCCACCACTACCACAACAATTTGAATTACCATCACCACAACAACAATTTGAATTACCATCACCACAACAACAATTTGAATTACCATCACAACAACGATCACAACGACTACAAAAAAAAAATGATGAAACGATTGAAATCACAACAACAACCAGTTAGAACAACAGAGGAAGAATATCAAGATCCTGGCGCAACTGGAAGTGGTTTAGGAAGTGGCTTTATTACTTGTCCCAATAACATCCTTGCTGATGTTGATCGACTAGAAATTCTCATTGGAGGAAACGAACTGGCAATAATTCCCCAGAAATCATTAATGAAGCAGCTGATATTTGTAAACGATTATTTACAGGTAGTGTTATGGATATTAATGTGTATCGGTCCCTCATTAATGAAATCGCCGATGATTATTATAGTGACTGAGTATGTAACTAGATGCAATTAGTGATAAAATTACTTAATAATAATATGATCGTACACAATACTCATAGACCAACCATGGTTAGGGTAATAAATTCACGATTACCAGTATACAAAACGACCTACGGAGATGAACTAGGTGATGTTGTTCAAGGTCTATTTAGAGGGATAGCCCCAAAAGCAACACCGCTTGCAAAGCAACTAGGAATGAAAGCTATTGACGTTGTTCGTGAAAAAGCTATTGGCGCTGTTGGTGATGTTGCTAGCAAAGCATTCTCAGCAATCAAGGATAGACTAGCGTGATTAATACGCAGACGACCAGTTGTCCGACCTCAACTAGTGAAACTGGCCAGCACTGAAGTGATGCCCGCAAATGTCAGTAAAATAATAAATCAAGCTGCTAATCAGGAACTAGCAGAGTTGGCTACCAACACAAATGTTGGGTTAGAAAAAGAAAAAAATATAACCGCTAATCTGATAGCAGGAAGCGGTCTTCGTGTTAGACGAAGACGATAATAATAAATATGTTCATGCGTATATCTGACCCCGCGTTTGATATGGATGCGCCAGTTTTAAAAGATGAATCTGTGCGCGATTATCAATATTATTCTTATGACGCACGAGAGCCAAATCAGCGTGGACGAATTGAACTACAGGTTCAGGATACAAGCAGATATTTCTTACCCGCTGAAGCATTTATTGAAGTCGAAGGTGAAATTTTGCGAGATGATAATAATGCTGCGATGGCTGATGATTATATGATTGGTTTTGTTAATAATGGTATTATGGCGTTATTCAAAAGCGCCATATACATGATTGATGGGAGAGAAATTGAATCAATTCAAAATGATGTTGATGTAGCTACAACAATAATTGGTCTTGCAAGATACAGCGATGATTATTCAAAATCAGCTGGTCCGTCAATGATGTTTGCCAAAGATATAACCGATCATCCAGAAAACAGAAATGTAACACTAAATTTAGCTGGGGACACAGTTACAGCAATGAATCCAAATTATAATTTAGGATTTGCAACACGTAAATCAATGTTGCGAGGTGGAAGAAGATTATTTTCGTGTTCAATTCCATTATCACATATCTTTGGATTTTGCAGAAATGTTAGAAAAGTTATTTTCGGAGCCAAGCATACAGTTGTATTTATAAGAAAAGGTACCGACGATGATGCAATATGGCGTGCTATACCAGCAGCTAATCCAGCACAACATGTTGGAAAAGTAGTTTTAACAAAACTTTCTCTATGGATGCCAGTAATGACTCCAACAATACCTGAAGAAGAACATTTACTTTCTTTTATGAATCAAGGTGCTAAATCGATGTTATCATGGTTGACAATGACCACAGATGTTGTGCAGAGCAACATTAATGGTTTATTTACTTGGCAAATAGCATCAGAACAAGGTGTTTCTGCACCAAGACATATATTTATTGCGCTTCAAAATTATGCACGATTAAACAATCAAAATAATAGTCATATGATATTTGATAACTCGGTGTTTCTGAAGTTTCATTGAGAATAAACGGACATCAAGAATATATTTGTTAAATTTCTATCTAAATCATGTAGCACTTGCATATCATCGATTAATGACATCCATGGGGCGTGATCAAAATGTTGATACTGGTTTACAAATATCACAGCTAGATTTTACAACATTATATCCGATTTATTACTTTTCGCTGGAATATTTAGATTTGTTCAGACAATCTGTCGTTGATATACATTTTCGAGCTCGCGTGGACCGAGGAGTTATTGCTAATTACAGAGCTGTCGCTGTTATACTCAGCGATAAATCAATGCTACTTGAAGGTGTTGGTGGACGAATGAGACTTATTGATGCCCCAGCAGAAAACATGTAATTAGATCGCTCATAATAATTATAAATGTCACATCTAGTTAATGTCAGTCTGACTCCTGGTCAGATCAAAAAGCTACAATCATCATCAAAAAATAATTGTGCGGCAAAAATATCACTAAAGCGAGAACAAATCGCGAGTGGTCCGAATAAGCTATCATTATCAGAACGCCAGCATAAGCATTTCAATGAAGCAAAAAAATTGAATAAAGGTATAAAACTTAATCTTTCTGCGAATGTCATTAAAGACATCGTTAAAACGGGTGGTATATTTCCACTTCTTGCCGCGTTACCAGCAATAATAGCCGCTGCAGCCCCAGCTGTTGCAAAAGCAGCTGCATTAGGCGCTGTTGGAACAGCTGCTGGAATGGCGTTAAAGAAAGCAACGGGTCAAGGAATTATGCACGCAGAAAACTTAAAAAAAAGATCACGGGCAAAACAACGCGGAAGACTTCTAAGAGCACCAAACGTTCCACAGCCGGGCCATCTAAGATTATCAGGCCCGGCATACGGTCGCGGTCTAAGATTACCAGGGACCCCATATTCATGGTACGGAAAAGGTCTAAGACTACCCCGGTAAATTCGTCATCGAATTCGATGATTTTCCCTATGTCCAATTTTAATTTACTTAATGCTGCTAAGCAACTGAATATAAAAAACTTTAGAGAAGTTTTTATGCGTGATCAATTACCTACCGTTGCAATGAAACATGAAACTGGTATTATTAATCTCGATAAAAACTCTGGTTCAGGCACTCATTGGGTGGCGTATGCAATTGATCCACGTGGAATTATTTATTTTGATTCGTATGGACTGGCACCACCAAAAGAAATTTTGAAATATATAAATACTGCTATGCAAAGTAAGAATTCGATGCGTTCTAAAATTTGGTATTCAACATTACCAACACAAAAAATAACGGATCCACCGATATGTGGTCGAGAAGTACTCGCTGTACTTGATGTTGTATCAAAATCAACAACACCACCTCATAAAGTCGTGCATGAATACACCACGTTGTCACACTTAAACAGATATCAGTAAATATAATGGTAGATATTTATGGAAGATCTTCTCGCAAAGCTCAGCAGCAAGTCGATTTATCTAAATATGCAACTCTTGATCAGCTCAGAAATAAAATCGATGATTTATTAAATATCACAAGTGTGGATCAAAATGAAGTCGTTGTTTTTCAGGATAAACAAGGACGATTAAAAACAAGTAATATACAACTGTTAGATGTTCTTATACGAATTCCCACCGCGGTTATTAATAATATCGTTATTTTTTCTGATCAAGGTAAAATACAAGATTCCGGTAAGTCAGTTAACGATTTTATTAAGCGAGCTGGTGATTCATTCACCGGAAACATTATTATGAACCGAAATAAAATTATAGACCTTGGAAACCCAACCGCAGATACAGATGCAGCAACAAAAAAATCCGTAGATGATCAAGAATCTAAGTACGTATTAGTCAACGGTGGTATAATGCGTGCATTTCTCAATATGAATAATAATGGTATTAATAATCTTAGAACACCAGAATCAGATTTCGACGCTGCAACGAAGAAATATGTAGACGATAGGGAAATCCCTATAGCTACAATCAATAATGAAATGACTACACTCAATGCTAATTTTACTAATCACGTACAAACTTTCTTAAATTTTCGTAGAAACATAAACAGATCTATTAATGATTTTTTTGGAACTCCACCAACTGTTTGATATCAAACTCTCCGAAATTAACATGAAACTCAATGACATTATTAACGGAATACCTAGTATTGTTCAAAAAACTAATCTGATTAAAATTCCACATGGATAAATTAAAAATATCGTGTACACAGTAGCATCAGGATCATCAACATGGACACCGCGCGATAACACTCTCGAACACACTGCAGAAGTAACTGGGTTATACAGGCTATCTGTGTACGGTTTGGAAATTACTGCGGCCACTTCATCATCACCGAATGTATATCATAATCCTCTATTTGTGATGCTAACCAAGGACATCAAAGAAACGTTTACGTTAACATCAACGGAAATGCCCCCGAGACGTTACTGGTGATGCCTGGAAGTCGTAGCTGAAACTGTTTAATTACTTAATTAAATGACGTTGTCATTGTATAATGAATCGATTGACTGAGTCACTTATCGACGTTCAACGTCACAGATACGCTCAAGTATGTGAGTGTCAAACCAAACTAAAAAATCATCGACGATTATACATTAAAAGTAAAAAAATATCGCAGACGTATGGTTGTTATTGATATAGTTGTTTACTCAGTTTCCGCTGTTGTTGCTGGAACCGGATTATTATTATCAACAATAACAATGACAGTACCTGCAGTTGTAACAATTGTCGTTTCAACTTCAACGATTATCGCAGGTATTCTTAATATTATCGCTAAGAAGATATCTACGTGTACAAATGATAAATTACACGAGTATATAATAAAATTACACACATCAACAACATCTTATTCTAAACTATCATCGTATCTTTCTGCGTACCTCAGCGATGGTAAAATATCTGATGAGGAGTTCGCAACGATAATGAAAACCTACGATGAAGCATTTAGAATGGAACGCAACACATTCTCTAGCGATTCTAGTGATAAAGTAACCTGTGATAAGAATGAAGGTTGAATTCCCGAGAGTGCATCCTATTAAAATAATAATTAAATAACTGAGTATTTTAAATAATGTCAGCGTTAAGACTATTACAACAGATCGTCACTAATACAATGCCGTCAAAAACTACTATGATGTCATTTAGCGTTATATTTCCAACTACAATTCCAGCAAGTGAAATAGCATTAGCGCAATTACTAGTTTATAATAGCTGGCCAAATATCAGGTCAAAATCGTTTGGTGGACTACCAGCAAACAATTCATTTGTATTTGCGAATAAGAATAAACCTGATGGAACTCCTGATTGGCAAGTTGTTGGAATTTCAACAGGCAGTTATCAAATAGAACAGATTAATGATGAGTTCCAACGCAGAATTAAATCTATCACAGGAAAAGAATCCAAAAGAGCAATCACTGTTTACGAACTAACATTATCAGCGGCGATTTAAATAAATTCCCCTGATTATGTTGTAGATATTTATCAAAGTTCCATCAGATCTGTGTTAGGATGGCCTGATGTTCCTCCAGACCAAAGGTCAAATGGAATTCCAGAACCAACCAAAAATGAATTTCTCACAACAGAAAAAAGATTCATTAAAAATCCAGAATATCGAAATAAAGACGAATGTCGTTTTTTAAGATTTGAATTTGATCCAAACAACGATGCCATATTCTTTACTGATTTTGACGGTCAAAGGATCCCCAATCTGACTAGATCAGCATTTAATTATATCATCGTAGACGCCAGGACGGGAACTACTAGATATATTGTTGACGAAGAATTTTTTAAAATGTTTTTTGATCTTCTTAAGCCTGAATACGATAAAAAAAACTTAATGATTTCAGAAGTTTATTTATTTCATTATCACAACATCATGACGATGGTGTAAAAAATCAGATAATCGAAACAATAAAACATTTAAATGGTATCTTATTTGATTTATACATCGCCAATCGAAGTATTATAAACGCTGCGACTAAAGTCAATGGAAATATTTTATCAGATAAAAAACTTAAGCAATTATTTCTTGATCATTACAAAATAACAGAAAAAGATTTACAAACATTTATAATACCAGATTTAAATAACGCTGAAATAAAAAACAACTCAACGATGTCATTGATGAATATTTCCCTAAAATACTTGCAGCGTGGAGAAAAATAGCCCCACCACCGGTTATTCTTAAATATAATAATGATCCATACGGTGGAGGCCATCATATCTCGCCTGGTATTGTTAATATAACATCAACGATCGCAGTCAATCTAGTATGTGATGTAATTGATGGCAGCTATCAAGTAGATCTTTCAAAAAGTAGCCCTGCTGAGCAAGGTTATATATTATATTCACTTAGCCCTCAAGCGCCACCCGGGTGGTTAATTGTATCTGAACCAATTAACCCCGTTTATCTACGTGTACATAATCCGTTATTATCAAGGATACATTTCAAACTTACAGACCAAATAGGACGTATTTTGGATTTGCAGAATGAAGTTTTAAGTATTAATCTGTATGTGAGATCATAGAGCGTTATATCGCAAAACAAAAAAAATATCCAAATCTAACTCGGATCAGAATAATTTTTTTTTACTGGGGTAAATCGTAATTATCAGAATAAAATAACCTGTATACTTACCAGGGATTTTGTTTAGCCATTATCACATTAACTTCGCCTTCACTTTCATTTTCACAATGCTCTCTTAACTGTCTTATACGAAGGTTCACAATCTTTTTCTGTTCGTATTCATGAGATAATTCTAACTTAATTTTGTCAATAGCGTTTGAGAGAGGTACAAACAGTTTTACCTGATTATCTGTAACTGCTGCCAGCGACTGTAACATTGCCTGCTGGATAAACTTCATGAATTTATAATCACATGGTAAAGTGTACCTGTTCTCTAATTTCCGTTGTTCTAATGATTCAAAATCAGACAGAATTTTTTCAGGATTAAGATTATCAGATATATTTACACCGTTATGCTGTAATATTTTAATCGCAGAAATAATAACATTAATATTTTCAGAATTCATTATATTCATTATGTTTGTTTAATATAAAAATAAAATCAGAATAAAATAAAAATAATAGTCCCTAAGGACTGTTTCAAGATGATTATATACATATGATTATGATTATGATTATATACATATGATTATATACATATGATTATGATTATATCTTAATTAAGGACAACACAAAACACAGAATATTAATTACAGCAAGCATATTTACAGCACAGTTTAACCCCATATGAAACCCCTAGGTTGCCAAAGGTCATCCTAGTAGGCTCAGAGGTTATACATAAACTTATCTTATGGACGCATATAAACACCCCCCCCAGCGAATTCCTAATCGAAACGAAATACTAGAAATTCAGAGGGCTGTCTAGGCATTATGATTTTCTGTAACCCCTTAAATCAAGCAAGCATACTTGCAGTAACAGTATTTACAGTAACGTATTAACATATTTACAGTAACGTATTAACATATTTACAGTAACGTATTAACATATATTTACAGGGACAGCACAGTTACATATAAACTTAATTCAAAGAACTTTAACTCTAGGACAACATACAAACTTATCTTAAGGACAATACTACGGGCCTTCTCTACATTCAATAGAAATTTTTGCACACTCCCCCATCATAATCACCCAGGGAGTGCAAAATTGCACCCACCAAGTGACATGGTGGGAGAGTGTACAAATTTTCTATTGAAACAATAGACGGGCTGGCTACGTCCAATAAATAATAAATTTTGGCATAATATCGCCTTTCGCCCGACAGTATGCCGGTCACGAGAATCGAACCACGGACCTCGAGCATGAAAATCCAGCGCGTTAGCAATCGGCCACCGGACTTCAGTATGTATATATGTTAAAAAAGTTATTATATAGTTAGCGCGTAAGTATACAGAATAAAATCAGAATTTATTGTAATGTATTGTGGATTTCTTAATAAAATCAGAATTTATTATAAATGTATTGTGGAATTCTTAATAAAATCAGAATTTATTGTAAAACGTGAATTTATTTTCAGTTTCCAAATGCTTGAAACTGCATTACACAAAACCCACAGCTAAAAGTCTGTATTAATCAGACGTTGCCAAGGATACTAAAATAATCGATAAGTTGGACGAACACGCAATGCCATTCATTTCTAAAAATAACCTCATGTACAATTCACTGCTGAGATATTAGCCGATATAACACAGATAATATGTGACTCAGGTTAGCTTATTCTTTGTTTTGTAATAGTAAAATTAGCTATAATGGGCTTCTTGGAAACATTAGTGTCCTATGGGATATTTAAACTATATAAATCTCTATTAAATACATGTATTTAAGACAAATAGATTTTGCTGTTTCTTGATTACAACAAAATCCTGGAGGAAAATTTGCGTGCTGACTGTACACACAATTACATATCATTTTTATGAACGATATTTATGAAAAAGGAAAATATATCGATACTTACTTATAGGGTTGGACTCTTCAGCCACTTGATAAGGTGCAAAAGCAATGTGGGTTCTGACCCAAACTCACAATATCATTAGTACAACAAGTACGACAACTGCAAGATTTACTATTATGCTTGACGGAGTTGTCTCGCTTAATCATCTGATACCATAGGAACATTACATCAATAAAAATAAACATCTACATAAAACATGAAAATATGAAAGCAAAATGAGACGATACGGGTTCATGAAGAAGGTTCTGGTAGACTAACATACTGGAATCTGATTTTTTGTAGAAATCTTTTGGAAAAAAGCAGATCTCGTGATATTATCTGCCACGTATTTTATTGAAGGTGATGCTATGTTAAAGTATTTACTAGCAGAATTAATTGATTTAAATATAATTTTTTCACCATCTGTATTTATGGATTTAACAGCCCTTGCGTATCGTGCGCCGCCAGTATTTCCCGACTTACAATTTTGACTTTGTGTAACAATTCGCAAGTTATCAAGCGAGTTATCAAGCTTATCACCACTGATGTGATCTATTACAAGTCCATCTTTAATGATCCCAAAATAACACTCGTAGATGAACCTATGTGATAAATAATGTGTATTTCTATTGGTATTAAATCTAAGATAACCAAATTTATCAACATTACCGACTGGTTTCTTTAATCTACAGTTCCTAATTACACCATCACGAGATGCTTCATAATTGATGACGATTGGATGCTTTACAAATTCATTTTGCTTCATTTCTATACTAATATTATTTGTTTAAATCATTATTTTGAAAATCTAGCGAGATAATCATCCTCGGTTTTTATAGGAGATTCAGAAGATGTATTTTTTTATCGTAATATCGTTTCAGCTCTCTGTATTTTTTACCACCACATTGCACACACAATTGAGTTTTTCCTTTGACTCCAACACCACACCGCACACACGGTTTTGGTCCTAAACTGCTTGTCTAACGCATTGCATATGAAAACCGCAGAATTCGTTTACGCATGCTTTGTTACAAGGAGAAGTATATCCGATCATAAGCCAATGGCATAGATTCTTTGTTTGAATCATATACAAAAGATTAAAATTCAATTTAAATACATATTTGTCCTAATTATAATAATGCAGGAATTATCCGCGATTGAACCTTATGGAGCTAGATTTGATCTTGACAGACTGCCGAAACACAAATTTAGTTTTTCGATGCAAGATCTAGCTTTAACGAATAAAGATATAACAAAACGTATCCGTGAAGCCAAAAAGGAATTTCGCGACGATGGTGTGGCTCATGTGTGGTCGACATTCAGAATTGAAAATACTGATAATGTGATGAATGACAAACGAGGAAGAGAGATTATTGACTACCTTGTTCAGAAATATTTTATTTTAATAAAATTTATTGTAAAGACAGACGATGACACTTGGATTATTCGTGACAAACGTGATTCTGTCCACATGCAGTCAGGAAATAATATTGTTCTTAGTAAAAATTCCAGACCAGGAATACTTACTGGTATTGACAAACCATATTACGAACGTACATACCCTGTGACTGCGGTTGTATACGCGGTATATCCGTTAAATAATAAACCTGACGTTAGGGATCTCAAACCCATGAAATTGTCAAGGATAAATTGCGTAGCTGAACAGGTTACAGAACACTTCACAAACGAGGTACGCGGAAACGGTTTAACGAATTTACGACGTAAAAAAATAAACACGTGGGCAGAAACAGTTAAAGATACCGGAGCGTCTATCAGCGACGTTGCTGAACTGGGAAAGAACTTAAAATTCCTAATAACAGTGAAGACATTAACCGGAGAGATTTTGTACAAACCAAAATATAAATCAAGAGGAGCTTCGATAGATATTATTGATCATAACGCACATGCATGGACTGTGGCAGTAACGGTATTTCCACTAGATAGAACGGTTAAATTTTATAATGGTCATGTATTTGATGCTATCAGAAATATCAGTAAAATTGACCCTGTATCTGTGTGGCTGTTTCAGAGTTCGGAATATGATTATCATGATCAGTTTGTACGGTCTAATGGTGATATTTATCGTACAGAATCTCTCCACGAAGAAATGAAAAATCTTGCATTAAAATACACCTCTGACGATATTAAGGTTGAACAATTACTTAATAACTGTTTTACCGTTCCATCAATTGCTGCTCACTACGCTCAGGAGAAAAATTCATGGAAACCGACACGATTGGAATTTCTTGAAGATGTCCAACACAGTTGTGTGGAATACGGACACGGTGGATTGTGGAACACTAAATACGATTATAATGACGTTATCTCAGTTGATATGGTAGCGTGTTATCTGGAAGTTTTCTTGGATACGGAGAGTGTTCTGAATACTTTAAGAGATTTGGTCATCCAACACACGAGATGACCAGAGTAGCGATAAACGGACCTTTACCTTTTGACTTAACCGGATTTGCTTGTATAGAGTCGTTCAAGTTTTACGAGGATCTCCATCCGATTGTTTATGCGTGGTTTGGAAGACATTTTTCAGAGCGACGTTGGGCTCCAATAGTACTAATAAAGTACATGCTTGATGCTGGAATTTTAATGTTGAGCGTGAGTGAAGCAATTATATCATACCTCGTGCAGACACAAGTCTGGTTGCCAGAACCGGATGTATTTAATGATGCTAGGAGAGATTTTCCTAATCCTGAAGATGATATTGTTAAAATTACTAATAGTATACGTGAATGCAGGAGAGAAAGTGATGAGAAATTTGCAAAAGATCTCGGCAGAAAAATAATCGGTAAATTTATGCAAGGAGGATCATATGATCATAAACGAGCGTGTACAAGATTAATCATGGACGATGCTGAACTCGATTTTATAATTGCTGATGCAACGGAGAAAAACACATTTATAAGTCGAAGTAATGCTTATTTATCAGACGGAACTAAATTAGGTACAACTGTGAGTTATACTGATGGCGAGTCACCGCAGTTTACTCATTTAAGATCTTCGATGCTAGCGTATGTTTTGATAAATCTATTATCGATGATAAACAGATTTCCTCGTTATGCAGTCAGAGTGGCGACAGATTTATTTTATATAAACAAAAAATATGCGGATTCGTTAAAACAATTGCGTATTAACGATCATGCATCATGGGGCGAATGGAGAATAAAACGTGATGATATAATTAGTTATTCTGAATCTGCCGACGTTGAAATTGCGGAGACACATATTACAAGAATAATCAAATACCAAGGATGTCATCGGCACCATCTGTATGTGATCCTGTTGCTAGACATAAAACCGTTTATCTTAATGGGTGTGGTGGTTCAGGTAAAACAACACGCGCGATTGAATTATTTAATAATTGTTCTGATATGATTGTTTTGACACCGACACATAAACTCGCCAGGGAAATAAAAAAACGAGGAGTAAAATCGTGTACATACCATAGTTTCTTTAGATGGTGCAGAGACGAATGGACTCCATTGCGGATGGGTGAGAAATACATTCCTAAAATTATTATCTGGGACGAGATATGCACGGTGTCGCTAGAGGTATTAAAAATATTTCTTGATTGGCTGTTATTAAAGAATACTGCTGTGGTGATGTGTGGCGATCATGGTCAACCGCCACCTTTCATTGGATCGTCTCCACATGAGTGGCTGAAAACATTTGTAGATTATTACGAAGAAATAACCGATGACCATAGAGCTATTCATAAATCACTAAAAGAGTTTAAAAAGTTAATAAGACTACAGCCAGATAAAATACAATGTGAAATAATGCGTAAAGTAATTCCAGAAACATCTATGAATGATTTTTGGACTTCATGGAGACCTGCTGATTTGATAGTTGCAAGTAGAAAAATAGTTCGCGATACACTTCAACAACAATTATTTACGTTACACAAAGAAAAATTTTCAAATCTACCTGTACCTTTGTGTTATCACCCAGCAGATACTCGACGACAGAATGTTGATGTTGAGATTCCTGGTGGTGGAATACAAAATCTTGTGCTAAATGATATTGTTTTAGTTGTTGTTGATGTTGTTGAGAGCGCGTTAAGCATGGATAAATCGCCGTGGACGTTAGGATACGCCATAACGATTCACTCGTCACAGGGATTAACTATTACCGATACAAGTATTTGGATTGTCGATGATCGTATTGAATGGTCAAATTTAGTTTATCATGCAGTGTCTCGAGTCAGAAGAATATCTCAACTGGGCCGGGTTATCATGGATTGCGTAATAACCGAAGAAATTCCTGACAACTTTGTCGATATCAATAAAAAATTAGCGAGCTATAAACAAATGTGACAACAAAAAAAAATAATCGCGACTTTGATATGGATGCTGAATTTATTATAATACTAAAACAACAACAGAATAATCATTGTGCAAGTTGTAACTGTAATATGCTATGGCAGTACTCGAGTAATAATCCAAGACAATTTATCGTTGATAGAATTAATAGTAGTCTTGGTCACACACGCAAAAATGTGATGCTGACCTGTCTTGAATGTAATCGACGTCGGGGCGCTGGACACCCTGGTACAAGTTTATAAAAGTGAACGCGGTGGTCATTGTGTATCTATAGGAATTATTTGCAATTGTTCGCGTACAAATCCACGCTGAGGAGCAGCTGAATCTAATCTGTAGATTGCGGGTCTACCTGTGGACCTTACCACGCTAGAAATTTTGTGTGTGGTCACACTCCAGATAGGATCAGTTGCTCTTTTTCTACTTCCTTCAAGTTCACCAGGTTCATATAAATATCTTACGGTAGCATTACCTAGTACTGGTTGAGAAGAAGATTTACGTTGTATTGGTATATATTTTTGTGATCGCATTAGAAGGTTTCATAGAAGTTGCACGAGTCACTTCGTTGTTCAACGCAGCTATCACATTCGGTAACCTTGCAACCCATTCACGAGATCTCTCCATGGACTTAAAGTCAGCAGATATTTCCCTTGCGTATTGGTATCCAAATAACCGCTCAGCAAGCGTTCGATTAAATCGTTCAACGATTGCCTGATCACGATGAATTTCTGTGTCCTCGTCTGATTTTAACGTTATGTCGCTTCATCAACGATGATACTGCACCAAGAAATTCTTTGCCAGGATCAACCTGTAGCAATTGTGGCCATCGTAGACCACCACGTTGATAAATACGTTCAAACGCAGATGCAACTTCAGTCGCTGTTTTAGTTGATAATGGTTCTGCTTCTTTATATCTACTCGCAACGTCAACGACGGTTAACGCGTATTTGTATGTGTATTGACGTCTGCCAGTTTTAATGGTATCGTGTGGTAAAAAACAAAATATCTGCTTGATGAACTTCATTAGGGGTACTAACATCAAAATGTGCATACTGAATTTTTTTAGGTGGTGGTAGATAGATTTGCCATATTGCCTGTCGTGCTAACCACGCTGCAGCGACATCACATGAAACTTTTGCTACTTCAGCAAGTTTCCTAATCGCTGCTTTACCTCTCCAGTATCCTCTTGGACTATAATAAACAGATTCCATTATTATAATAATAATCAGTTGATTAATTACCAGCCCCTAACACTATTTTACCTTTTACCAGAAAAGCAGCTAATCTTTCTCGAAGTGATATATCTTTTACATTATTTATGGCATGAATTAATTTTATATCGGTGAGATGTCGTTGTTGTAAGTCCTTACTTTTATACGCGACATCGTGAATGTGACACGCTTGATCAATTGCGTTATTGGATACTCCTCAGGTTTTGGTTGGTCTTGGTTATCGAGTCGGATATCGAAACGAGTTCCAGGACCACAATATATATATATCCAGGCAAATGTTTCTCACCAGGATACTTTGCCCAGGGAGGTCCTGGTAATTTACCTAACGAAGCAGCGATATCTCCACCTGTCTTTAATGAAATGAATTTGTATTTTTTTGTACCACATTTCACACACCTGCCTGTAAGTGCGTGCCTGTTATTTTTTGTTATTATTGTCGTTAAGCCAGTGGTATGAGTATGCGCTCTACATCGAACACAATATAAATTCTTATTATTATTATATGGATATAATCGACTTTTCAGCGACACGAAAACAAGAGCCAGTCAAGCATCATCCAGCGCTACCAAATTCTATCAGAGCAATTATACTTGGCCCATCTGGGTCTGGTAAAACGCAATTATTACTTAATCTGATAATGCGATGGCTCAAGTGGGATAAATTATATTTAGTAGCACCATCTGTATATAATCAACGAGCACCATCTGTATATAATCAACGATGTTACGAAGTACTTAAAGATTTTAATGAAAACGCAAAGTCGCTGATGTGTCCTGATAATGATGCTATTGATTTTATTACCGATATAGATGAAGCTCCATCTATAGATGATCTTGATGGATGTATCAATAATCTCGTAGTATACGATGATGTAATGCTGGATAAACAATCCAATCCAGCTCAGATATTTTCGCGAGGCCGTCACAAAAATACAGACGTAATTTATTTAACTCAGAAATACACGCAAATTCCTAAAGTAATCAGAGATAATTGCAATATCTTAATTGTGTTTAATGGAGTAGATAATTATATTTTACAAAATATTTATTATACTTGGTGTTCAGGGGACATGGATATGATTAAGTTTAGAAACTTCTTTTCAAAAGCACAAGCTATTCCGTTCGGATTTATAACAATAAATTTACGTGACCCAAGATCTAGATATCGTATAGGTCTGGATAAAATCTTTGGTTAATTACAGAGGGGGTGAACGACCAACGTTGAGTGACCAACACGTAAAATAAACACACCATAAAAAAACCCAAAGAGTCAGAGATAAAGTAACCAGATAATCTAACCCTAAGAAATCTCATGGCCTGACAGAGTCAGGGTTAGAGGTTGTGGTTTAACGTCGCTGACCTTAAGATTTCCTTTTCGTAGAAAAGATTATTTTTTCATAAATAATGTCTCAAGCAAAATGGTCTGTTCACCCCCTCTGCTGCTTGTCGTATTTCAACAGCAAGCGCGACGTGGTAACCAACAACAAAATAATGCGATATTTGATAACGCTGATGTTAGACGAATATATGATAGACTAAATTCGAAGCAATATCCGGAACGAGCGATAGAATGCAATTTTGCAGATGACGCTAATAAAAATATTACTCGACCTTACATGTATCTGCTCGAGGCAATGCAAAAATATCAGGATGTTGAAGATGGATCTCAGATATCAGTAGAGGAATTTCGTACACTTTATCCAATATTTTATTTTGATGTTAGTAAACATAACTTTCGAGGTGTCGACTCAACAGCTGATATTGAAATTACTTGGACATTAGGAGCAGTTCCTATGGCACAGTTGTACGTGTACGCGCTGGTGATCAGCGACAGATTTATTCCGATTGATTCTGTTGGAGGTAAAATGTCAGTACAAGTTTAAAAATTACCAGTAATTTTACAAGTTTGAACAAACTTTGAGTTTAATCTGCAATCGTTATATAAGATGACAAAATATATTGTAAAAGAAATATATTTGACTGATGGTCAAGGTAAAAAATTAGCAGATGCTGTTGCAAAGCAGAGACAGGTATCATTAAAAACCAACCCTAACATGTCCAAGGGTATTTTAACAAAATTAATGTTGACAAAAAAACCCAAGTAAACAGGCACGATCGTAAAAAAACCTTTTGTTTTAAATTTAAGTGCCGTACAAATAACAGCGATGTCAAAACAAGGTGGTTTCTTTGGTCCGGCACTATCAGTGATGGCCAGCACGTTATTACCTAAAATTTTACCGGTGTTAGGTACATTAGGATTAGCAGCAGCGTCTGGCGCAATATCTGGCGCAATATCTGGCGCAACGAAAAAAGCAGTTGAAGGTCGTGGAAGTGTTGGCAGTGGTATAAAGAAAATAGTCTAAAAATAAATTTTATATGACTGATAAATATAATGCCACAACGAAGAAAAACAGCAACGAAAAAAAAGAAAACAACGAAATGCCGGCAGACGAAACAAGGAGGATTTCTTCCAATAGCTCCACTTTTAGCGGGACTAGCGGGAAGTCTACTGCCAAATCTGCTAGGAATAGGAGGACGAGGACTAACATTGCCGGGAACACGGCCTCCCCGCTAAGTAACTTTGATATACTTGATAAGTTAGGATCGGTTCCCAGATTTCACGGAGTTTATTCCAAAGATGAACTCGACACCGAAGGTGTTGCATCAGGTGATTCGTGTGTGATAAATATACAAGATTTCAATGACGGCTCTGGTACACATTGGGTAGCAGTTTATAATAACAATTACTTTGACTCGTTTGGACTTCCTCCGAGCGATGCAATAAAAAAATATATAAAACAAAAATATAAAATAATATATTATTCGTCCAATCAACTTCAACCTGTTGGAACTTCTGCTTGCGGATATTATTGTATAATGTTTATTAAACAAATGTCTCAATTACCTGACAATGTCAGGAAATTTAATTTTTTAAAGTTTATTTTACAGTTTGACAAGCAACCTTCTCGCGCTAATGATGAGATTGCAATAAAGTTTTGTAAAGCTATCTAAAGCTTGCAGTTAATTTTATCTAAACTTGTGTATATAATGTCAACATATTGTCTCAAATGTAAAACTAAAACAGAAAATATTAATGAAACAACAGAAAAAACAAAAAACAACAGGACAGTGCTGAAAAGTATTTGTGCAATCTGCGGAAAAAGAAAAAGTATGTTTTTAAAGAAGTCGTCGGGAGCTGGTTGCTCTGACATTGTCAGAGACGTTATTTTAGTAGATGACTGAAAACAAATATTGTAAAAGTTAATTAAATAGAATGATATGCAACTGCGATTCTGACAAAGATTTATGTCTTGAGCAAAATAAAATTGTCACATACTGTCAACGTTGTAACAGCAGAGAAATAATTGGAACAGGTATAGATGTACATAAATTGATTGGCAAATTACCAAAACCAAAAGTTGATGCAATAGCAATGCGCCATGATATCTGTTATCGTGATATCGAACGTCCTGATAACGCTAGTGCAGAAAACTCAAAATCGGACTGTGATAAAGTAATGTTAGACGAACTTCGTGATATGGAGGCGACAAATATGCGAGAACATTTTGATAGAAGGCTGGTACAGGGTTTTATTGCAGCAAAATATAAATTAGGACTCGGAAAGGAATTGTATGATGATCTAGCAGCTGAACTACACAAACCTAAAAAAAAAAAATGTTTACGCGACGTAAAGTTGCCGCAAATGCCGTTGATGATATCTGGGCGATAGATTTAGTAGATGTGTCAAATCTAGCTCAGTTTAATGATAATAAGAAATACTTGTTTAACGTTGTAGATGTTTTTAGTAAATATGCTTTTAGTGTTCCAGTTTCAGACAAGACAGGAACGTCAATGGCTGATGCGTTAAAACAGATTTCGTTAGTACAGAAAGAAAACCAAATAAAATCTGGACCGATCACGGAGCAGAATTTTTCAATAAAAAGTTTGAGCACTTTTTAGAACAAAATAATATCAAAAAGTATGTTACAGGAAACGAAGGTAAAAGCGTTGTAGTCGAGCGATTTAATCGCACGCTAAACGAAAAAATACACATATATTTGACAGCCAAAAACACAAACAGATATGTCGATGAGCTTCCGCAGATAGTTGACGAATATAATAACACAAAACATCGAACCACTAAACTGTCGCCAAATGACGCAATCAAAAATCCAATATTAGCAAATGAAAACATGTACCGCAGACATAAATTCAAAGTCGGTGATGAAGTTAGAATTTCTCTGACGAAAAAAGTATTTGAAAAAGGATTTACTCCAAACTGGAGCGAAGAAGTATTTGTTGTTGATAAAGTACTTTTAACAATAACTGTAACATACGTGTTAAAAGATTTGTTAGGTGAGCCGATCATAGGTAGTTTTTATGAACAAGAACTACAGAAAACTGAACAAGATGTTTTCGTTATTGAAAAAGTTATCCGAAAGCGCGGTGACAAAAGTTTAGTTAAGTGGCGTGGGTATAGCGATAAATTTAATAGTTCGATCCCAACTAAGTCGATGCAAAATTATTTATAATGTTATTGTAAATTTGTTCGTATTTCACAAGTACAGATTTACATTTGATAGTTTTACATAACGAAATTAAATGTAATTTTCTTTCATTATCAACTGGCATCAAACTGAATATCTTAGCAAAAATAAAATCGTATTTTATGCTCCTTTGCTGGCCAGTTATTTTTAGATTTAAAAACGGTTTGATAAGCTGCCAAAATATTTGTTGCTCGGTAATAGTAAAATTAAATTTTATTATTTTTTTAGCAATGTGATACTTAACATTATACCGTCCAGTTGTTGGTCTGCTGTAATTTTTTCTGTCAGCGACAGTAACTAATTTATCATCGTCAGATTTGTTGTTGTACAAAATATCATCTTCGCTATAACTAGAAAATTTGTCTATATCGGTAGAGATTAAATTGTTGTTAGTGACTGTAAAATCTCCTGCGATTGTATCTTCCGAATATATTTCATCAAGTCTTTTCACCAAGTTCATATTATAATATACTTTTATCTAATTTATAATAATAATGACCAGCGAAACGAAATCTCCCGATGTAAAATATCATCAAAAGGTTAATATATTAAATTACAAGGAATTGGCTGAGGCAGTTCGAAAATGTCTGTCGGGTTATAGTGCATATTCTGTTGACGTTATTGTGATGCCTGGCGAAAATGATAGAGTATTACTAACAGCAGCAGAAAAAAATAAACTTAATGATAGTGCTTTTATAACATTAAAATTTGATCGCGATGATATTTTGATGTTTGCTCATAGCTGTCTTACTAAGACAGAATTACGAAATATAATTAATCATCATATTTGAAACTAAATCTATCAAATGTGGATGTTGACGTTGCTGTTTTAGTTTTACCGTCGGCGACGTCTGTTACTCTCTGTGGATGAATTTTAAGATGCTTTGCGGCAGCTGATATTGATTTAAATTTCATTTCTTCTCTAGTCTCAATATTGACTGAAATAATTGATCTTTTAGGGTTCTTGAAATTATTTCCACCACCATTTCCTCTTTTGGTGTTTTCTTTTGGTGTAACTAAATCTAAATTTTCAATGCGATTGTCGGATTTAATGCTGTTGATGTGGTCGATAACTAAATTATTTGAAATAGCACCATTAAACGTTTCATAAATAAAGCGATGAGATTGATAATGAACTTTATCTGTTTTAATTCCACGTATCGTCACCTTCAAATATCCACTATTTTGAAAATTACCTAATACTTTGTTTGTTTTTCTATTTCTAATAATACCGCTATCGTTAGCCTCATATAAATCAAATACCGGATGAGGTTGATACTCATCTTGTAAAGCTAAATTTTCAATATTATCATCACTAATCGAGCGATTTACTCTATATACTCGTTGTCCTTCTGGAATATCATCGCAGAACAAAGTATAAATAAAATCTTTTCTAAACATTTCAGTCATATCTGTGTCATCACCTTTCACTGAAATTATCATTCCAGCTGGTGTTGGTCTGCCAATAGATTTTTCAGATTTTATGTTAATAACCGAACCCAATGCATTTCCAGCATATAAGTTATACCTCGGATGAACATGATATGATTCTTGCTCTTCCGTTGTCAGTCTCATATATCTCAGAATTTCTGTCATTATACTATAAATATTTTATATCTCTAATTGATTTTTCAACTGGCGTGCGGTGCGTTATCGATCGAACAAACAATTAGATATATAATATTACACTATATATATAGCAATGTTGAAATTACGTGATATAGCCAAGAAAAGCCTTATGGGAGAACCTGAAAAAATAGCGACTGCCTTTATAGGATTTGACAACAGTTATCGGTTTGATAAACAAATCGTACTGTTAAATTTCACTGCAACAAATCTCTAACATTTGCTAGAGCCAACTGTAAAACGTGAATTTGAAAAACATAAGGGTCTAAGAATATTAGTGCAATATCATGTTATGTTTTCAAAGCTGCTTGTGACTAGCGAGGAAATCGCATACGCTTACATTAATGCAAAATCAAGGCATGTTCTGCTTGGGACTGATCTTTTGTCACTAGCTGATGAAATACAACACCAGGAAATTTGGAAAAAGATGGAAGAATTTACCGAATTGGGTTCGGGTTGGAAGTTTGAGATTATTACGGAAATTTTATTTCACACAATAAAATATAACGTATTATGCGGTAGTTCGTATATTGACCTAACACAAAAAATAAAAAATAAAAATGCTGTATAAACGTAAAGAAAGTCGATAACAGATGTTTTCAGTGGGCTATTCTTTCTGCGCTATTTCCAGCAGAAAAAAATGCTGATCGTGTTGACAAGTATATTAGTCACTTATCAAAATTAAATTTTAATGGTATTGACTTTCCAGTTGCAGAAAATCAAATACCAAAGTTTGAAAAGCAAAATAATGTTTCAGTAAATGTTTTCGGACTAGATGAAAAAGAAAACGTCTATCCGAGATATATTTCAGAAAAAGCTTCACAATCGACAATAAACTTGCTGTTTTATAAAAATCATTACGTTTGGATCAAAAACTTTAATGGACTAGTTGGCAGACAGTATAATAAACGAAATAATAAACGTTATTTTGTTATCGCTGTTTACACGGTTGTGAAAACAATGAAACATTACAAAAGCATTTGCAGTACTGTAGTGACGTACAACGAATAACAATGCCGTCCAAAGAAAATATTTTATTACAGTTTGTCAATCACAATCACAAACTAAAAATTCCTTTCGTTACATACTCCGATTTAGAATGCTTACTTCAGCCTGTACTTGGCGTAGAAAATAATCCTAACCAATCGAGTACAAGAAAAACTCAAAACCATGTTCCATGTGGGGTAGCGTATAAGATAGTTTGTTGTGCTGATTCGAGATTATCTAAACCAATCAAATTATATCGTGGTAGAAATCCAGCTGTTTGGCTTCTCAAGCAGTTAATTAACGAAGTTGATAATATATTTAATCGTTTAAAAAGAATAACTCCAATGATAAAACTGACATCTCAACAAGAATTTGATCACGAGCAAGCGGAATTTTGTCATCTTTGTGAAAAAGCTTTTGACTCGCCTGATAATAAAAAAGTACATGACCATTGCCATCTGAATGGACAGTATCGTGGAGCGGCTCATGATCAGTGTAATTTAAAATTTCATGCTCCAAATTTTATTCCAGTTGTTCTTCACAACTTCCGAGGATATGATAGCCATATTATATTAGAAGCTTTTGGTGATCCCAACATAATATCTCATTTAAAACTTAATAACGTAATCAAGTGCATTCCAAATAATTTTGAAAAGTATATATCAGTTACTTTAGGTAAGTTGCGTTTTATTGACAGCCTACAGTTTATGGCAGCATCATTGGATGAGCTGGTAAAAGGTTGTAGCGAGTTTGATAACTT
>JAECUM010062437.1:0-17443 GCA_016617855.1 Megalonaias nervosa | reverse complement strand
TGCATACACTTTATTCAAAGATATGGTTTCTCTTACATCTAATTTCAGCTATTAACACTCCAATATTGATTCACTTCACTGTATTACTCAGAATCTGATACATTAATTCTAATCCATGTGTCTCCTGCCTTTCTTCTAATTAGAATTGTAACCAGGAAAGTGCTTTTGATTTCTTTTCTTTCGTGCTTTATATATCAGCATTACAAGTGCCCTTCTGACCTGGATGGGTGTGCTATAAGTGTTCCTCTGATCTGACGGGTTGTGCTACATGTGTCCCACTGACCGGACGGGTTGTACTAGATGTGTCCCTCTGACCTGGATGGGTTCTGCTATGTGTCCCTGTGACCTTGTGGAGTGTGCTTCAGGTGTCCCTCTGACCTGGTGGAAGGTGCTTTAGGTGCCCTTCTGAATGGAAGAATGCACTGTAAGTGTCCTTCTAGCCTAGGCTGGCAGAACAAACTCTAGGTGCCTTTCCGGCCTGGCAGAACATGATCCAGATACCCTTATCACCTGGCAAAGCAAGCTTCAGGTGCCCTTCCTGGCAATGCATGCTTCAGATTCCCTAATGGACTGGCAAAGCATATTTCAGATGCTCTTATGACCTAGTAAATCATGATTTAGGTGTCTGTCAGGCAACCTTATACTTTGAATTTTCAGAGTCTGCAGAAAACACTAAAAATGGCCAGAATTACCAAGTGGAAATCACACTGGATTGAACTCGGCATGAGTATGATTATTTTGCTCAAAAACAGATAGGGAGCTGTCCAGGCTGCCAAAGGAAGTAATCTGTTAAGTTCGGCTTGGATTGGGTGGAATTATGTTTTAGGTAGGAGAGAGAGGGTAACCATAACAGAAAAGAGTCAGAATGATAAGAACAAAAAAGAACAGGTTTTTCCATCCCCCTTTAAGTACATTTATATAAAATAGCCCGGAGGAATGTATACCTATAAAGTATACAGTTTGATGTCAAATGTGGCAGAAAGCTTGAAACTAAATAATGCAGAGAAACCATATTATCCACTGACAGTCAAAATAGACAAAAATAGAACAGAGTGAGGGACAGAGATTAATCTAAACTTACTTTTTTCTCCTCTCCTCTTCCTCTTTCCTGATCTTTTCTTGGAATAGGAACTTTTTCTGTAAAAAAAAGTTATGATTAACTGTGTAGATATAAATTTTTAAGAAAATGGAACTTGTCAAATTCAAAATAAAAATATATTTTGAAATCAAACTAAAATTCACTTTTATGTCATCTATCTGCAGCTTAAACAAATACATATGCGTCTTAACTTGAAGTAATTGGTATGGGCTTTAATTTGAACTAATTCATATGGAACTAATTCATATCTTGAATTGAAGTAATTTATATGCATTTTAATTCAACTAATTTATATGGATCTTATTTTGAACTAATTTATATGGGTTTCAATTTGAACTAATTTATATGAGTCTTATTTTCGAACAGCTTTTAATACATTGTTCTCAATAAGTAGGCATTAAAGCAAGAGATAAGATGGATAAAATTGAATAATCCTAAGATGTACTGGTTGGTTAGCATAGTAGTTTTAGTATCAGCATTATCATCTCATTTCTATTTATTATTACATTTCTTTCAACACATAGTCTAATTAAACAACAAATTATTTGTTTAATACTAATTGATTTTATCATTAACAAAAAGAAGCAATATAACCCATAAATTTCAAGTGTTATGAAATGCTGCATGCATTTATTCAACTTTCTAAATAGCAGAATGATTCAGTGCATGCATCATGATTTTTGGAAAATCCACATCTCTGTGGTGGAAATTAATCCAACTGCAATTTTGGCCATCATGAAACCGAAATAGTGTTCTATGTGGGTGGATTAAGTTTTATTGCTCCAACTGGAAAGTTGCGGCAATATAATTATGTAATAGTAGATGTACTCTACATTATGCGGGACTTACTTGTTCTTTTTAAGTTCCATTTAGTTTCCAAAGATCTGCCCACTAGAAGTGTATAGACATATGTGTATTGTGAGAGATGAAAGAAAATGTTTTGAGCAAAGAATCCCATGAGAATATTTTTACATGCTTCACAAAATTTAAGAAGAGAGAGATTCTGCTTTTAAACAAACAAACTCTCTTGGAAGTCTTACTTGAATTAGTGCTTTGCTGACTACCATGCCAAATTTCTTATCTGTACCATAATGCTGTATTAGAGTTTTAAGTCCATCAATGTCACCCATCAAAAAGGTGGTCACACTTGTTGGTCTTTTGAACTAAAGCACACCATAACAAATTTGCTTCAAAAAGCGGCAAGAAAAGAGTGAAGACAACAAGCTTTGTAAGTTTTAACAAAAATAATTTATTTCCCTAGAAAACACGGTGAAAAGGTGAAAATATGAAATAGGATTTACGATTTGCGAAGAAAATCCAAACATTTGTCCTAGAATTGTGAAAAACATATAAGTCCTATCAATAAACAGTTCTAATTGAAGCTAGTCCGATTCTCAATTCCATTTCAAGATGGTGGATGATGATGTCAGACGAAGTTTTTACACAAATGTCCAGAATTTTTACTTTGAATCACAGTTTGTACTGTTCTGTTCCAATTTAGAATCAATTTCACTAAATGTCTTTGTCCAAAGCCATTTGTGTATAGTTCTCTAGGGAAAATAATTATTGTTTAAAAAGTAGATGAAGTATAGCTATCATCTATAACAATACACATCTCGCTCTACAGACGTACAAATGAACAACTCTTTCCAGCACCAGAAAAAGAATACCTTCTTCTCAAGGTATTAGAACGACTCTACAAGGTGTTAAAATATGACTCTGACTGACTATATCACACATACCTGAGTATTTAAACTGAATGAAAATGTCATTTCGTGCACACACATGAAGAACGCATGGTGATTTCAAAATCTCACCATCGCATTACACAATATAATCATACATGCTTGGCAAATGACCTTGGCCACAACCAATCATCTACCTAGCTTGTTTTTCAAGCCAGCAATAAAAAAAATTGCTTATGAAATCCTAAGAGTCACATTTACATTCTAAATAAACACGACATTTCTTTCAAAATGTCAGACCCTGTGAACATAATCATCATCACAATAATAATTATATTTAATGATACAAAAATGAAATAGAAAGAATTCAAATTTTAACACACAAGTAATTAAATTACATGGTCGTAACACTTTTCCCCATAAAGACAAAAGAAAGATTTATGTAATAAAGCTTCCTTTTTTACCAGATGTAAACTATACATGAGGTAAAAAAAATTACATAAGAAGAATTCTTATGAATTATACAATGGTGTATATGAAAATAATATTTCTATACATGGGAAAGTGCATCTGCAATTAAATTGTCTTTTCCTTTGATGTGCCTCATGTCAAGATTGCACTCTTGCAAAAATAAATTCCACCTTAATAGTCTTTGATTTTTATTTTTCATCCTGTTGATGACAGTAAGGGGGTTGTGATCACTAAACACAACAACCGGAGAAGGAGCTGAGCTGATGTAAACTTCAAAATGCTGTAATGCCAGTATTAAAGCCAAGCATTCCTTCTCGATTGTTGAGTAGTTTCTTTGGTGTTTATTTAATTTCTTAGAGAAATAACACACTGGATGTTCTACACCATTTTTATCATCTTGAATCAAAACCGCTCCAACTCCAACATCACTTGCATCCACAGATAGTTTGAATGGTTGACTGAAATCTGGAGCTTTTAAAACTGGTGCACTTTTAAGTATGGCCTTTAACCTATCAAAAGCCTCTTGACATTTTTCAGTCCAAAAATACTTGTTTTTCTTTCTCAACAAGTTTGTCAGAGGTTCAACAATATCAGAAAAATTAGAACAAAATTTGACCCCACACTTATGTACCCAGCCATACCCAAAAATTGCATCAGCTGCTTTTTACTGACAGGCACCGGAAATTCAGAAATAGCCTTGACCTTAGCATCTATAGGTTTAACTTGACCATGTCCCACAATGTCCTAGAAAAGTAACACAAGCACGGCAGAACTCACTTTAAGATAAATTAATAGTCAAATTTGCATCTGTGAGTCTGTTGAAGAACTTCCGAATTGTGGCTAGATGTTCTTTCCAGGTGCTGTTGTAGATGATGACATCATCAATATAAGCATCACAATTTTCTAGACCAGAGGTAATCATATTCATAAGGCGTTGAAAAGTACTTGGAGAACCTTTCATCCCAAATGAACGACTCTACAAGGTGTTAAAATATGATTCTGACTATTTCACAGATACTTGAGTATTTAAACTGAACAAAAATGTCATTTCATGCACACGCAGGAAGAACATAACAGGCAGAAAGGGCTTTTTGTATCTCCTAGTATTGAATCCTATCAAATTTGAAGTAGATTCTCTTTTATGCTTTTAAGGGGCTTCTTCTTGGCACAGAAGTCTTCTCAATCTCTTTACAGATCCCCTCATGTTCTATCGTTATGTGCAGCCCATCATGTGGCAGTGCTCTACCAATGGGAGGGGTTTGTTCCTTGTAACTATGGATGAAGATTTACATTCCCCACATCTCCACTCACTTGAGAAAGGTCTCTGGATTGTGGCAGGGGACAGCACAGACATCATCCTAGATAATTACCTGCATAATGAATTTCTGTCCAAGGTGTTCTGGGGTCCTCCTCCACTGGTCATTCTAACAAAAAAAAAAACTATGATAGGTTTGTGCATGGGCACTTTGACCTTGCATCTTTTTGTATGTCACTGGGTTTGGGTAAGAACCAGTGTCTTCTGGGGAAGAGGTTATTGGTATATGGTCTTTCTGGTGCATCTGCTGCCATCTAATGCCATCTAATGCCATCTGCTGTCATCTGCTGCCATCTAATGCCAGTGAGGTAGAATAGGCAGTGCAATGACTGCAGGTTGCTGGCACTAGGAGCTGTTGATTCTCAGCACTTTGTACTTGCATTTTTGGTCCTGTGCTCTGACTTGACCATGTAGGCAGCAGTGTTGATAAAGACCAGAAGTGTTTCCTCCCAGCTGCAACTGCATTTTGCGTTACCATCATGGGCCTTACACTGGAGGGTGGAGCAATCTAAGCAGAAGGGATCATCAGCATAGTAGGTTTTCATATATTCCAGCCAAGCTAGGTGCACGGAAATGCATGTACAGCAGCCTCAACTGTCATTGTATGTGATGACATATCCCAATGGTGCCTTGTTATAACTGACCAAAGTGCTGGCCTCTCTGCAGGTGCATAACAGACATTCCAGCTCCCCCTTGAGTCAGTGACCAGGCAGCAAGGTCATGTGCTTGAAGTCATTCAGACTGCTGGCTTTGAATATGCTGATAATAACTCAACCAATTTCTCATCCCCTGCCAGCCAGACTTTGGTCTGGTTTTTTGTAATGATAATTTGGCCCTGGGCACCTCATGGTGAGCATGACCACCCTGACTATAAACTGTAGCAGCACAATGGGAGCCCATCAATGGTACTTTGCAGGCATCTTTGTCTTCTCTGAGTTGACATAAGTTCAGTCAGTCTAGGCAGGAATTACTGGAAGGATTCCATGGTTGAACTCCCATGAATGCACTTGTTTAAAGCCCATTAGTTCTGCTACAGGCAGTGACCCATTAATAGCCACAAGAGTCATTTCTTGGCATGGGTAGCCAAACAAATTGACGCATGCAATGCATTCATCAATCCCAATGAAATTGCTGCAATAGCAGGCAGCCATGTCAAGGCTTACAATTTCCTCCCCATTATAGCCATTTGGGCTGTTTCAGAGCCATGTGTGCAAACTTGATATGTGCCCATTGGACATAATCTGGTATGGACATGGGTATGCATTTCCAGCTCTTTTGCCCCCTCTCAGAACTGACCATGAGAGAGACTTCACTAAAAACCAAGGTTGCCATCAGCTCAGCATGTCTATGTACCTGTTACACTATCTAATAATCTGCTTTTGCTTTTTGTAGGGTTTCTTAGTGCTCTGCCAGCACAAACTGCTCCATAAGTGTGGGGTCCAGCCTTTTGCTATCGCCACCACCAATGACCCACTCAGCCTTTGGGTTGGAGACCAGGGTCATCTGGATATCCCCCCAAATGTTGCCTCACAGAAACTCTATCATGTGTACTGCCATGAGTTGCTGGTCAGGCATGCCATTTGTGGTAAATGGACTCTACCTCCTGAGAACCTTATTTGTGGTAGACCTTGCTGTTGTAGATTTTTGCCACCATTTCCCCATCCCTATGTGTTTCTGCCCTCAATAGATTAACTTGTCCATTATCACACACTCATCCATTTTCTGAACTTCAGAGAGGAACATAATTCAAATAAAGTATTCTCTACCTGCTGGGTGGGCTGGGTGGATGACAGCCATGCATGCATTGCTCATCTGATCGCAGGATCAGGAGTCCACCTCAGACTATGTAACCCCAATGGGTCATCCTCCTTAATGAGAAACTTCTGTTGATGCTTACTGCTCCATCAATATTTGCACCATCTCAAATCTAAGGTTGTGGGAATTGGTGCAGGGTGTGGTACTGCCTTGTCAAGGCCAAATTGGACCTCAGGCATATTGCGCTCAATGGTTCCAATGGGGGGTGGGGTTAGATTTCTGCCTTTCCCTATCTGCTATCTACTCCACCATCTCAATACTCATAAACACTGCATGGGCACCCCACAGGTAGTCAAGACCTTCAAGGAGATGTTGCAATGCTTCATAGTTCCAGTGGTAAGGGGGGTCAGACCCCAGTCATTGTCTTATACCCTACACATGCTGCACACATAAACTGTATATGTGTTATCATAATTTCAATTTCAGCTTTGCGCTATACAGTATGCAACATGTCTCTAATACTTTAAAATGTATCTCATATAACATATTTTCCCTGCATCATATAAATTAACAGACATGCAATTTTCCTTGCATTGTAGAATGGCCATCATTAGCCTATACTGCACTCTATCCTTCGTTTCCTTGCAGGGTAGCATGGCCCTTACTTTGTTCCTGATGCTTACATACACAGCATGGCACTGGTAGTACATGCTCATTTCTCAGCCTTTGCAGGTGCACCTTACAGTATTCTATGATACATGGCAACCCTCATCACTGTTTCTTCCTGCAACTGCAATCCCCCACATTCTGTAGTTCTGCATTGTACTAGTATATCTAATGCCACATATTTTTCTTAAAATGTTTTTTTGTCATAATTACTTTTTGTCTGAAAATGCATTTGTGTGTGGATGTCATAGGGAAATATAAACTCTGCACCCACCAAAGCATCATGCAGTCTACTGGACACACCAAGTGAGACCCACATCAGTGAGGATGCTTCCAGGCAAAATATGCCTGTGTGAACATAAAATGAAACCAAAGGAACCAATATGTAGAAGCACATGTTCGAGGTCAAACAGTTGCTCTAACCATCATAAATCCCCTCCCCACGCATGTTGCATGGGGCATATATCAATGAACTCCTCTGTATGCCACATGTCATCTGAATGTGGCTGATGAATACTGAAAATAAGGGCCAGCATGCATGAGAATAAAAGGCAGCTGCCATAAAGGCAAAAGAATAAGCAATAGCAGCTGCCAGAAAGGTAAAAGGCTTGAAATAGATGGCCTTATTGTAAAACCCCAGCTGGAACTTGCCTGATAGCCTCTGCAAATAATATGTTGGATCAACTCATAGGCATGGGTTATCGTACAACCATTTTCTCTCTGGGGGAGTCTTTGGGGACCATCCTCCCTGCCAAATCCCTCCAGGTCTCAAAATGGTGGTATAATCACCTACCCTTCTGCTTAGTTTGAAATTAATATCAGCCATGGTTGGGTTTATGGCACTGGGGTTTCTCCCTTCTGTTTATTTAGTGTGTTGAATCACCAGGTGAATGCAATAAAATTGGTGACGGGTGCCATAAAACCCCACTGTGACTGCCAAACAATTCATGATGGAGTTCCACTAGAATGTGTGTAAGCCCACTGGGCTTAGTAAACATCCACCAGATGTTGTGAGCTTCTGCCATTCATACTGGACACTTACTGGGGTGTATGGGGTGTCCAGGGATGGGTAGCACCTCTGGTTCGGGGAAGCAGTCGTACTCCTACAGGGGTAGCTCGCCCACTTTTGGTCCCCACTTGGCACTCAACTCTCACCTGTGGCTCCAAGAAGCTGTGGCATGCTCAGCGGCCACATCCCAGAAAATGGCCTCGACTGGCTGGCTAAACCAGGCTGAGGCTAGCCGATGGGTCATAAACCCTCAGTGAGTTAGGCATTGTCTACCTAGCATGTGACGACTGGATTTGGCAGCCTGCGCGGAGGAACCACCAGCTGGTCAATGGGCAGAAAGGTGATTCCCAGCAATGCACCATTAAGTACTAAGAGCACAACGAGACATGTAGGATGTCCTGGTCATCCACTGCACTCAACTCCGTCTCGGGCCGTCTCGACTTTGTCATACTGTTGGACTCAGATGGTCTTGGGCGAGAGAGTGAGGTCGATGAACTGTGCAACTCTTCCTCACTTAAAACAAAGTCACCGTGCAAGTCACTCTTGTCATCCACCCATCCCATTTCATCACCCACCAAAGTCCTGTGGCGACAGGCAAGCGACGAAGCGGCAGGTGTGGGTACACTGGCAGCCGTAGCCGCAAACCTGCATGCAGGCAGCTCAGGTCATTAGGGTCGTTCACCTCTGACACAGAGCAGCAGTGGAGTCTGGCAGCCCCCTGAGTGGCTGAGCAGCCCTCTTCAGCAATGCACTGCTCACCTCCTTGGCATGAGGAAGGGGCTAGAAAATGTGCCCTAAACATTGCCTGCTCAAAACATCCCTAGCCAGCTTACCGCGGCTGGCGGGGACCCTACTCCAGCGGTCGAAATACAAAGAAGAAGATGAGGATTGTTCCTCTCACACTTGGCGCATGGAATGTGCGCACCTTACTGGACAGAGATGACGTGGAAAGACCCCAGAGGAGAACCGCCCTAATAGGAAAGGAACTCGCCAGATACAACATGGACATTGCTGCCTTGAGCAAGACCTGGCTTGCAGGAGAAGGTGAACTCTGTGAAAGGGGCTCCAGATACACTTTCTTTTGGAGCTGCCGAGGAAGTGAAGAACGCCGTGAGGCTGGTGTCGGCTTTGCAGTGAAAACAGCACTGATTGGCAAATTGGCTGGACCTCCCAAGGGAGTAAATGACAGACTCATGACCATGAAACTCCCCCTTTTGTCTGGAAGAAAGCACCTCATCATCATCAGTTGCTACGCTCCAACTATGACCAACCCGGATGAAGTGAAGGCCAAGTTCTACGAGGATCTTCACTCCGTCATTGCTGACGTTCCATTGGCAGATAAGCTTGTCATTCTTGGCGACTTCAATGCAAGAGTAGGCTGTGATCACGTTGCCTGGGATGGAGTGCTAGGAAAACACGGAGTGGGTCACTGTAACAGCAATGGTCTCCTATTGTTCCAGACTTGTGCCGAGCATAAACTGCTGATCACCAATACAGTCTTCTGCCTCCCTACCCGTACCCGGACATCATGGATGCACCCTCACTCTAAGCACTGGCATCTCATCGACTACATCATTGTCAGGAAGAGGGACAGGCAGGATGTGCGTGTGACCAAGTCCGTGTGTGGCGCCGACTGCTGGACAGACCACCGCCTCATCATCACCAAGCTCAACATCCACATTCAGCCCAAAAGACGCCTGCAGGGAAAGAAGGCTCCTAAACGACTGAACATCACCAAGCTGAAATGCACTAGTACCAAACAGTCGCTCATGGATGCCCTGGAAGAACATCTGAAATCCACCCCTCAGGACAATCAGAACTGGAGACCGACTGGGCGGCATTCAGAGAGCTGGTCTACAGCACAGCTTCAGAAATCCTAGGACCCTCAGCCAGAAAGCACCAAGACTGGTTTGATGAGAACTGCGATGAGATCAGGCAGTTGCTGGATGAGAAACACTGCCTCCATCAAATCTACCTCAATAGCCCCAAGTCCACCTCCAGGAAAGATGCGTACAACAATATACGCAGAACTCTACAGCAGAAATTCCGTCAGATGTGAGACACATGGTTGAGCAACAAAGCTGATGAGATCCAGTGCTACACAGACAGGCATGACATGAAGAACTTTTACAATGCCCTGAAAGAAGTGTATGGACCTACATCCTCTGGTTCATCACCCCTTCTCAGCGCAGATGGGAACACACTAATTCCTGACAAAGAGAAGATTCTTGAACGATGGGGTGAACACTTTGACAGCATCCTGAATCGCCCATCATCCATCAACGATGAAGCCATCAGCCGTCTCCCCCAATTACCCATCAACGAAGCACTGGATGACCCTCCAACCTTGCTTGAGCCACAGAAAGCGATACGTCTGCTCTCCAGTGGCAAAGCCCCTGGTTCAGACTCCATCCCAGCAGAAGTCTACAAGGAAGGGGGCACAGCACTGATAGAAAGGCTCCACCAACTGTTTTTACTGATGTGGCAGCAACAGACAATCCCCCAGAAATTCAAAGATGCTTCCATAATCCACCTGTATAAGCGCAAAGGAAACTGACAGGCCTGCGACACCGGGGTATATCCTTGCTCTCAATCGCAGGAAAGATACTCGCCAGAATCCTAATGAACCGCCTCACTATGCACCTTGACCAGGGACTCCTGCCAGAAAGCCAGTGTGGATTCAGGAAAGAATGTGGGACTATCGACATGGTGTTTGCTGCGAGGCAGCTACAAGAGAAATGTCAAGAGCAAAACGCAGACCTTTTCTCCATCTACATCGACCTGACAAAGGCCTTTGATACTGTCAGCAGAGAAGGATTGTGGAAGGTAATGGCCAAGTATGGGTGTCCGAAAAAATTAATATCCATGGTGCAGCATTTCCATGACAGCATGCAGGCACGAGTCCAGGAAAATGGAGAGACATCTGAGCCATTCCCAGTAACCAATGGCGTCAAACAGGGTTGTGTTCTGGCACCGACACTGTTCAGTCTATTGTTCTCCGCCATGTTGACTAATGCTTTCAGAGATGGAGATGTTGGAGTCAGCATCAGGTACCATATAGATGGAAAACTGTTCAACCCCAGGGGGCTTCAAGCGAAAACCAAGGTTATGACAGACACCATCAGGGAGTTCCTATTTGCTGATGTCTGCGCCCTAAATGCTGGCTCAGAAGCAGACCTGCAACGCAGCATTGACAAGTTCTCCAGCTCCTGCACAAGCTTTGGTCTCACCATCAGTACTAAGAAGACTGAATTACTGCATTAGCCAGACCTGGGAAAGCCCCATGTTGAGCCCAACATCACCATCAACAACCAAAAACTCAATGTAGTGAACCGCTTCATCTACCTTGGCAGCACACTATCACAGAGCATCACCATTGATGATGAGGTGAACCTCCGCATTGCCAGAGCCAGCGCAACTTTTGGCAGACTGTATGCCAACGTCTGGAATAGAAGAGGCATCATGACCAAACTAAAGGTCTACAGGGCAGTTGTGCTCCCCACACTACTTTACGCATGCGAAACGTGGATGGTGTATCAGTGCCATGCCAGGAAGCTAAACCACTTTCACACCACAAGTCTCAGGAAAATCCTCAACATCAAGTGGCAGGACAAGGTTCCAGACACCGAGGTACTTGCCCAAGCAGGTCTCCGCAGCATCCACACCATCCTGATGCAGTCCCAGCTACGCTGGGCGGGACATGTTGTACGCATGCCAGACCACCGGCTGCCTAAGAGACTTTTCTATGGCGAGCTACAACAAGGACATCAATCCCATGGAGGTCAGAAGAAATGCTTCAAAGACAATCTGAAAGTTGCATTGAAAGCGTTCAACATAAACCCTGATTCATGGGAGCAAACAGCCAGCGATCGAGTCACTTGGCATCCCTACGTGCACAAAGGCTCCAAGTTGTGCAAATCTAGCAGGACAGCAGCTACAGAGCTGAAGAGGCAAGCCAGAAAAGCACGTGCCATCAACCTTCCTGGAGATGTCCCACTCATCCCTTGTCCCTTCTACAACTGAACCTTCCGTGCAAGGATTGGCCTCATCAGCCACCTGCGCATGCACACAACAGAACCAGTCCCTCCAACCCACGGATGAATAGAGTGGTCTTCGTCGACTTGACGGATGAACAACACACACACTGGACACTTAACTCATTCAGCCCTGGAGACTTTTGTCATATTTGCCTAAAATGGGGGTAGGAAACATATTGTTTAGGTTAATTCTGAATAAATCCAATTACATTTGCTTCTAAGAGGTTTTTGCTTAGACTGATGCCTAGTTATGTTAGAAACATTGCTTTTGATTAGCTATTTAGCTCGCGCATGTACAGAAGGGTAAAAGTTGGAGTTCTTTATTTTTTTTGCTTATTGGACCCATAATCTTCAACTCCTGGCCTCTTCTTACTGCTATAGTGTTGGTCAATTTGGCCTTAAAATGCCATAGTGTAGGTCCATGTTACCTTAAATCACCATATTGTACGTCAATGTGACCTTAAATTGCCAATGTGTAGGTCAATGTGACCTAAAAGTGCCACAGTGTATGCCAATGTGACCTTAAGTTGCTATAGAGTAGGTCCATGTGACCTTAAATTGCTATAGTGTTGGTCAGTGTGGCCTTAAATTGCCATAGTGTAAGTCAATATGACCTTAAATCGCTATAGAGTTGGTCAATGTGACCTTAAAATGCCATAGTGTAGGTCAATATGACTTTAAATTGCCATAGTGTAGGTCAGTGTGACCATAAATTTGTCAGCGGCTAGTAGTCCCCTATTGGTAACTGTAGTCTTACAGTTTCTTGGTTGTAAATGATTAGAGATCTGATATTTCATCAGAACAACTGGTTAATTTCTTTATGCACGGAGTTAGGGTTCTCTATTTTATCGGGAAATGTTACGTCATGTTATTCAATTAACTGATAGATACATTGTTTGGTAATTTAAACTCATGTCAACTTGTCCTACTTTTTGCAAGGGTTCACTTGTCTGTGTGCAGTTCAGACTGGTCTGCCTTAGATCACTGGCCAAAAAGTCTAAAATCCGGAAACAAAATCTGATTGCCACAATGGGCAAATTTATGGTGTCAAAAAATCCAGTCTGAAAAGATGTTTTTCCCTCTGCATTTTGTAATGTGAGTAGAAAGTCCAGATTATTTGTATCATTGTAGAGCTACATCTGTCTGCTTTATTGTAATACCATCCATTTTGGTCTATCTTAAATGACCTTGACGCTACAGAGCTCAAAAGTAGGGTACTGCCTTATCGTGCCTAAAGGCGGGATTGGGGTTGAATGAGTTAATCCATTGCTCTTCTGTATCCATGCCCGCCATACTGAGTGGATAATTCCAAAATCTGAAATGCATGTATTGTATATGTATAGCACAAAATTTGTGTTTTTATAACATCTCTAAAAGTCCACTTACCCAGTCTGACAAGTACCACCTATTTTTACTTGCCCAGTCCGACAAGTACCACCTATTTTTACTTGCCCAGTCAGAAAAGTACCACCTATTTTTACTTTCCCAGTCAAACAAGTACCACCTATTTTTACTTTCCCACTCAGACAAGTACAACATAGTTTTACTAGCCCTGAATAAACTTGTACTCAACCAGCTATGATGAAAAAAAGAAGGTGATGATGTTAATGATCTAAATTAGTAAGATAAACATATGTTCACCAGAACTTATTCTGTGATCATCAACCTAACACTAACACAATAATGAAGCATGCAAGTAAAGTGCTTGTAGGAGCTTGATAACAAACAATGAAAACAGAAAATCAGGTAGAAAGCATGGACTTTCAATGAAAACAGCAATACTCTCAAAAGAACATCCTTCTGATTGATATGGAATACTGGTCAGGCCTGAATCAACCCTTGACTGGGCAAATGATTGGAAAATTCACTTGACCACTGGAAATTTTCAATCTCCATTCTGAGCTGGGCAAATGAATCTTCAACCCCTTAAAAATAACACTAAAATAGTTCTTTGAGTCTATTTTTTTAATTGGAAAAACCATGCCTGCTAAAAGAAGACTTATGCAGAATGCTACATCCAGCTTGATCTGCAGGATGCATGATTGTGAAATAAAACAGTAATTGCAGAGAGAAAAGCGATTATTGTGACCTGTTTTTTGTCTCAGTGCGTGTGATTTTTCAAGAGGTCTGGTGACATGAAACTACATGACTTTACATGCAACAGTCTCTGCAATATGAATCCAAATGCAAATACTTTCACAACACAAAACTTCTACTGTCAACGCAAGAATCTTAATGCATTAATTGTGCCAGACCAGAAAGTGGTTTGTGGGTCAATATGCTGGCAAGATCATCATGATTTTTAAGCATGTTGTGTCCTTACCTTTCTGATGGCAAGTTCCACATCATTAGGAACATCAGGTATTATGTATGCCAGAATGAACTTCAGAACAAATACAATATGCTGCAATAACAAACAGAAGTATCAGTAGCAAGTAGTGTGTTGTGCATGATTACCAAACTTTGTTTTATCTAAATGGATTTAGTACTTCTTACATTGCATACTGCCTATGTATCAAATGGATTAGTACTTCTTACATTACATACTGCATATGTATCAAATGGATTAGTACTTATTACATTATATACTATCTATGTATCAAATGGATTAGTACTTCTTATGTACATACTGCCTATGCATCAAATGGATTAGTACTTCTTACATTGCATGCTGCCTATGTATCAAATGGATTAGTACTTCTTACATTAGATACTACCTATGTATCAAATGGATTAATACTTCTTACATTGCACACTGCCTATGCATCAAATGGATTAGTACTTCTTACATTACATACTGCCTATGTATCAAATGGATTAGTACTTCTTATGTTACATACTGCCTATGCATCAAATGGATTAGTACTTCTTACATTACATACTGCCTATGTATAAAATGGATTAGTACTTCTTACATTAGATACTACCTATGTATCAAATGGATTAGTACTTCTTACACTGCATACTGCCTATGTATCAAATGGATTAGTACTTCTTACATTACATACTGTCTATGCATCAAATGGATTAGTACTTCTTATGTTACATGCTGCCTATATATCAAATGGATTAGTACTTCTTACATTACATACTGCCTATGCATCAAATGGATTAGTACTTCTTACATTACATACTGCCTATGCATCAAATGGATTAGCACTTCTTACATTACATACTGCCTATGCATCAAATGGATTAGTACTTCTTACATTACATACTGCCTATGCATCAAATGGATTAGTACTTCTTACATTACATACTGCCTATGCATCAAATGGATTAGTACTTCTTACATTACATACTATGTATCCAATGGATTAATACTTCTTACATTACATACTGCCTATGCATCAAATGGATTAGCACTTCTTACATTACATACTGCCTATGTATCAAATGTATTAGCAGTCTTACATTAATACTGCCTATGTATCAAATGGATTAGTACTTCTTATGTTACTGTTATGTATATCTATAATTTTGTAACTCCTAGTACATGGCTGTGTCTATGTTATTGCAGTTTTTATTCATGACTATAAATTGTAATGATCATCTATAGTCAAGATATTACATAGCTAATTTTTGTACATGGGTATGTAATTTTACTTTAAGATATTAAGAGTGTAGATTGCGTAGGATCTACAAATAGTTGTGATATTGGTATTTATGACCAATAATAATAATATTAATAATAACACCTGTGTACTAGTTTGGGTTATTTCCCTCTGGAGAGTTTAGATCAGGTGGGTTCTTAGAAGAATTAAGTTATTTCCCACTGGATGGGTTAGGTCACATGAATAGGTATTTTGAAATATTAGATTGATTAGTAACACCTGTCACGTGTGGTATATCGTGACATATAGTCATAACAGACTCTTGAATGTGTATATAAGGAGAGAAATGAACAATCAGATTCATTCCTATTCATGATTCATTCCTATTTTGGATTCTTGTTTCATAGGTTAAAATCAGTCTGCAAATGTGTCTGGTGTTGTGTTTAGATACTTTGAAAGGAGACATTTGTGAGGATTATTCACTGGAATTACATAATGTCCATTTGACTAAAACATTATTATAGGACTATTGTGAATTATTCAAAGGAGTTATGGATAATGCCATTGTGATATGTACATTCGAGAATCTGAAATTCATTTGTAACTTTCAATTCTTTTGGACTTGAATAGAACTTTTAGGATTATTTTGGATTCAATGTTTCAAGATATTGTAAGTTTCTCTTACATTTTCATTTCTTAACTTTGATAATTAAATTATTTGTTAAGTTTTACAAAACTTGTTGGTTTTGCTTCTTTCGGTTACTTAGCTTTTGATCAGGGAGTCATGACACTATATACTGCCTATGTATCAAATTTATTATTGTGCTCCAAGTCTCTCAGAAACTGGGTAAAACCAAAAGTGTGACACAGACCACTGAAGTGTGAAATATAGGTCACAGCAATTTAGTTTTGATTCAAAGTACTTCTTATCAAGAATTTACATACCAAGTTATATGTCTGCAGCAATAGTGTCTGAGAAACTAAATGCAAACTTAATAAGTGTGAGAAAAATGAGAGTAACCAGTTCTGAGTGAAGCATGTATGATTCTCTGGTGCATCTTTAAACAAAGATGCATGAGTCTGTATGCAATAGTATCAAAGAAATGTAACTAAATGCAAACTCTAATCTAGAAATAAACTTAACTTAATGCAGACTTAATGTATTAAGTCATGTAACTTTTATAAACAATAATGTCTGAAATGCAGACCCTAATCTAGAAATAAACTTAACTTAATGCAGACTTAATGTATTAAGTCATGTAAATTTTATAAACAATAATGTCTGAAATGCAGACCCTAATCTAGAAATAAACTTAACTTAATGCAGACTTAATGTATTAAGTCATTTAACTTTTATAAACAATAATGTCTGAAATGCAGACCCTAATCTAGAAATAAACTTAATTTAATGCAGACTTAATGTATTAAGTCATGTAACTTTTATAAACAATAATGTCTGAAATGTAGACCATAATCTAGAAATAAACTTAACTTAATGCAGACTTAATGTATTAAGTCATGTAACTTTTATAAACAATAATGTCTGAAATGCAGACCCTAATCTAGAAATAAACTTAACTTAATGCAGACTTAATGTATTAAGTCATGTAACTTTTATAAACAATAATGTCTGAAATGCAGACCATAATCTAGAAATAAACTTAACTTAATGCAGACTTAATGTATTAAGTCATGTAACTTTTATAAACAATAATGTCTGAAATGCGGACCCTAATCTAGAAATAAACTTAACTTAATGCAGACTTAATGTATTAAGTCATGTAACTTTTATAAACAATAATGTCTGAAATGCGGACCCTAATCTAGAAATAAACTTAACTTAATGCAGACT
>JAECUM010062436.1:0-14114 GCA_016617855.1 Megalonaias nervosa | reverse complement strand
TTTCTGGAGTTGTTATTTAATTCATAATCATAGTTCCTATAAGTCTAAAGTTTAATAAATAAAAGCTAAATTAAATTAATTCATATTTAATTTCTATTAAGTATAGTTTATAGTTTTAATAAATAGATATCTATTATACTGTTTCTGCTTTGCGCGTAGTTGTTTGAGATCTTAATTAGGAACGAGCAGCATTCAAACTACGCTTTCGCGATCACGTGAACACTAGCTCAGGTGCCACGAGTTTCTTGTCTAATACATGAGTGACAATTTTGATCGTAAATATAATATTAAGTAGCTATAGTTAGGTTACTAATAATTTAATAATAATTTATTAAAGTAATAGATGAATATTTGTTTAGTTTAGTGAGTGACAATTTTGATCGTAAATATAATATTAAGTAGCTATAGTTAGGTTACTAATAATTTAATAATAATTTATTAAAGTAATAGATGAATATTTGTTTAGTTTAGTCAATTTAATCGTAATCAGTAAATTTTGAAAATTTAGCTATAATATTAATTGGTAAAGTTAAATTAATAATATTAAACTGTTTAATAAGTGTTCTTCGCAGTCGTTTAAGTTGTTTAAACATTTCTTACGTAATATGAATCATAAGTCCGTTTTCCATTGCGTTAAGTCATCTTTTAATCCATACAGTATGGCGAGTGTCCTTTCTCCCTGGTCACAGGAAGGAGTCTCAATATCGCAATTTTGTCGATCTGTCCTTTCTCCCTGCTCAACAGGAAGGAGTCTCATCATCGCATATTGTATTCCATTTCCTTTGTATTTCATTAATTTCTTTTAATATTCTTGCTCCATGGCCTTAATTCAAAGTCCGTTTCGTTTCCGTTCGTTTGATTCTGTAATTCTTCCTCTGTTTATCTGACATTTTGGAACTAGGGGGCTCCTGTACTGAGTAAACTGCTTGCTGACAAGACGTTCCGTAATGAGGTTTATTTAGTCTTGACAGAAAAGTAAGGTTGTTCCGATAGGGCCAGTTTATTTATATATCAGTTCTTATTACATTTATTTTGTGATAAACCTAGAGTATGTTCTGTTTGTATTTACGTATCCATTTTTATCTTTGTTAGATTCTATCGATTATTTGTTGATTATGGGAAGGCTGTGCTGGGAAGATTTTTCTCAAATCGAGTAATTAGCCGATTTTTAGGAGCAGACAGTATACTATTCACGAAACATTATGATGGTATGGATTAGTTTTGTAAAATGGCCGCTCCCTAATTTCTTAACATAGGAAATTCTCCACCTTTTTAGCTAAACGTGTTTAGTAATTTGAAATAGAAATAATTCATTGTATTAGGTGTTTGATTCGTGTATTGTATTTCGTGGCGTGAAGTGCTAGTATTCAGCTCTGAAAGACATACGAAGAAGTCACAAATGTGAAACCAAAAAACCCCATGAAAGTGTGAAATTAGAGTTTCGTGATGTGTGCTAATTATGTCATTAGAGGAAATAAATGTCTGTAGTATTCGAGCTTTTTAAGATACCCCTTAGTTGACAACGACTGTTGCCTTGAGGTCTTTGAAAAAAGGAGAATCATGAACTTCATGCCAGACCCTTGCAAAGATTTTTGATTCGCTTGGTATGAGATCCCTCACCTGTAACAATATCAAAACGACCGCTTCAGAAAGACGCATTCTAGATGTTCCCATGCGTGGCCGTTATACACAGGTTTGTTCAGTAATATTTCTTTTCTAAGCTTGAATAATTGATGACAGAACTTGTGTCGCTCAACCTCAACTATTCGAGCTTAAACGGCAAAGTTGACACTTTATTTAGTCAAATAAGGGAAGAAATTGATTCGATGAATGAATCTGTACGCTTCCCTTTTATATGTGAGTTCAGTTTTCCACTTGCCGACATCAGAAACATGCACATATCGGAGGAAAGGTTGTTGTTGTTGTTGTTGCAGGGCTTAACGCCATTTTTCAGCACACGATAGGCTATACATGGTGGCCAGTATTAATGGTGGAGGAAGAAACCGGGAAAAACCCGGAAAGAACCACCGAACCACGAGAAGCTACTGGCAAGCTTTCTCACATATCCACATTCGCCGCGGAGGAAAGGTATACTAGTCAGAGTTTTGACAGGTACAGATAAAACGAAAACAAAAATGAGTAATGAAAATATTAATTCATTGTAACGTAAAGGTTATTTCGATATAATTTTAATCATTCTTTATCCTGTGGGATTGATGAAGTTGTACAGTGTTATCATTGATATATATCAAAAGTCAACCCGATGTTTGTTGTTTTTTTTTTGTTTTTTTTGTTGTTGTTTTTTTTTGTTTTTGTTTTTTTTTTATGGAACAGTCATAAGACACCACAACCTTTTTGGTCGGATAAACAATGTGATCTCTCAAAAAGGCTGCAAAAACAAGTTCTCTCTAAAACTCGATATTTAATAGTTCCATTCAAAATCTGACAGATAATAAAATGAGTGGAAATAGGTTAAAAATGTGATTCGCATGAAATTATAGAATTATAAGCATAAAAAGAAAAAAGGAATTAATAGAATCAAAGTCAGATGTCTCGAAGTTTTGAAAGCTGATCAAACGCATGTGCGCAGAGCATGGAGTAACGGCACGATCTTGTTACGCGCAAAGCTTGCAGTAACGGCACGATCTCGTGTCATCAGTGGTACGAGTACTTCAAATCATTACTGTATCATGTGTGTGTGTGTGTGTGATCTGAATTTTTAACGTAGCTTTAACAATTTTTCAGTCATATCACTACTATGTCTGCAGTGTTGCGGTTTATAGTGATGTCTAGCACTGGGGCATCATGCCGCAGACATGATGTCCCACCCAGTCACATTATCCTGACACCAGGCCGAACAGTCCTAACACTAACCTCTTAATGCTGAGCACCAAGCGAGGCAGCAGTTAGTACCATTTTTGTAAGTCTTTGGTATGACTCGGCCGGGGTTCGAACCCGCGACGTCCCGCATCCGAGGCGGACGCTCTAACCACTAGACCACCGACGCGGTTTACTGTATCGTAATGAATTAGAAATTAATCACAGTTTGAACTGTATCACTGAAACTTAAGATAATATTTTCAAAACTCTTATCTTTGAGGCTGAAGTTGACAAAAGCATCCGAACTTTAAAATCAGGAAAGTCTGTTGAACGGATGGAATAATAGCTGAAATGATAAAAAGAACACGACTACAAAAATATGTCCTTATTTAGCCAAATTATTTAACGAAATATTTGAAACCGGGCACTTCTCTAAACAATGGCACGAAGGCATTGTCTTCCAATTACACAAAAGGCTTTAGATGGCCCTAACAATTACTGGGGTATCACATTGTTATCTTGAATAAAAGTTTTACGTGTATTGGAATGGCTCCTGCCTAATCTATAGCGTACAAAAATAATTCGTGGGCAGCTATGCTTTGCTTTCTCTTGCTATATTGTAGCTGCACCCCTGTTTATTGACCAAGCTTTTCATTGATACACGTGTAGTCTATAACGTTTTTAGGAGCGTATTAGCATCGGTGTGTCCGTCTGGATTTTTAACGTAGCTTTAGCAATTTGAGTCAGATGTCTGCAGTGTGGCAGTTTATAGTGATTTCTTTCACTGGTGCATCATGCTGCAGACATGTAGCATGATATCCCACCCAGTCACGTTATCCTGACACCAGGCCGACCAGTCCTAACACTAATCTTTTAATGCTGAGCGCCTTGCGAGGCAGCTCCTAGTATCATTGTTATAAGTCTTTGATTTGACTCGGCCGGTGTTCGAACCCGCGACCTCCAGTAACCGAGGCGGACGCTCTAACCAATTAGCATCTGAAAGGTATTATAATTAAGCTATTCAGTTTGATCGTTAAAATACGGACAAAGACTAGTTCCAAACTGAATTGAATGAGAGAATACCCTGAAGTAAGCTGCCTAATAAGACATACAGGTAGAGACTTATGCGGCTTTCTCAACGGTCTTCGATATTTTTTAATACTTTGGACAGTGACTGGTTCCAAGTTTCTGTTCTAGACTGGAACCGGTCAATCTTCAGTACTGTTTTTTTTTTACCGATTTTACGGATGTATTCAGGAAGTCAGTGAACATGGATGCTATTCTGAGGCTATATTTTAGCGATGTATTGAGGAAGTCAGATAGCATAGGATATAAGTCTGGGGCTTTATTTTTAGCGATGTTGAGGTTATATTTTAGCGATGTATTGAGGAAGTCAGCACAGGATATCAGTCTGGGGCTTTATTTTTAGCGATGTGTTCAGGAAGCCAAGGAGAGCTGGATATAAATCTTGGGCTATATTTTTAGCGATGTATTCAGGAAGCCAAAGAGCACAGGATATTACCGATGTACTGAGCAAGCCAGAGAACACAGGATATTATTCTGGGGCTGTATTGTTTTCGATTAGATAAACAGTTATGGCCAAGAACTTCCACGATTCACAACAAATTTCGATAGGGAAACAGTGAATGGAACTTTTTTGATGGGGCTGTCAGTGACTGGGTTCCAATCAAATGTTATTGAATGCTCCGTTTATGGTTTCAATCAGCTTCTTGATTACTATCTTATAATAATACGGTTATAGTGGTTATGGTGTGACTTTAACAAGGAAGATAATATTGTTGAAGTTGTAGGATTCTGGTTAATGACATTTACAGTAACAATTTCTCTGTGATTAAGTCATTCAACATTCGAGGCTTTACTTGATGTAGGTGAAACTAAAATTGTGTAATTTTCATGTTCTTTTACGATTAAGGATGTATATGTTGTAGTAGCGTTTTACGGTACCTCAGCACAACAGTGGCAACTAAAGGTAGAGTTCTAAAAAATGTGAAAATGAAGAATTTCCCAAAAAGCTTTATGCACAAAAACCGTTTCAAAAGATGTAAACATGAAGCAAATAATATAAGATAACAGTAGTAAAGATTTTAAAATTCTGTACAAGGTATTTAAAATAATAGATCAAGGTAAGACACGTAAATGTAAGATTAAAGGTGTTTTCACGAAGGATCGTTCTAACAAAAACTGAGACCATGTTGATGCCAGTTTTGTAATCTTTCCGTTCTCTCTCTCTCTCTCTCTCTCTCTCTCTCTCTCTCTCTCTCTCTCTCTCATAATGTATTTTGCACCTTTATATTTTATGTTATATAGCCTTTGCAGAATATTAACATCTTTCCCTATTAACTTTTATTTTGTTGTACAGCATGTTTACCTTTATTTGGAAGGGTTTGTCTTCTAATTTTGTTTTCCTTCTCCAATCTGTTAAATTCACATTTTAAAAGTGACATTTTATATCCATTGTTGTGCTGACGTGCCGTTAAAGCCTATAAATACATATCCACCCCACCCGCTTTGTGTTTCATCATATCTCTTATCTTTCGGCTACCTTCAAGTTTTGCTTGTATCGATAATCCTTTCTAGAGGTCTGTGATTATATGTAGCTTTGCCTGCTTTAGGATGGTATTCTTATTCAGTAACTGCGAGAAGGTGACATTTCTGTGCATTTGACATGAACTTTTACTGAGAAGCCATTTAAGGTATTTGTTTTCACGGGGCTAAGTTTTATTTTGCTTCCAAATCGGTCATAAGCTCGATTGAAGCATCGCTGGGCTATTTCTGTCGTGAAATAAACTCGGAACGTTTTGAAGGATTACACATCAATATGCTGTGTTGGGTGATTCGCCTTCAGCGGAACGCACCATATATGTTACGACAGCAAGGCCGATATTGCTCTGATTATGACTTGTTCTCCTTCAGCTCCCAATAGTATTCCCTGTGAACAAAAGTAGATCAGAAAAAGTTCTCATTGGCTTTTTGTTGTTGTTGTTGTTTTGGTTTTAACGCCATTTTCAGCACAAGATAGCCTATACATGGCGGCCAGTATCACTGGTGGACGGAGAACCCTAGGAAAACCCTGGAAAGAACCACCGACCCACGAGAAGCTACTATCAAGCTTTCTCACATACCTATCGCTCCGGTGGCCTAGTGGTTAGAGCGTCCGCCTCGGATGCGGGAGATCGTGGGTTCGATCCCCGGCTGAGTCATACCAAAGACTTACTAAAATGGTACTAACAGCTGCCTCGCTTGGCGCTCAGCATTAGGAGGTTAGTGTTAGGACTGGTCGGCCTGGTGTCAGGATAATGTGACAGGGTGGGACATCATGCTACATGTCTGCGGCATGATGCCCCAGTGTTGGACATCACTATAAACTGCCACACTGCAGACATCGTAGCGATATGACTGAAGAATTGTTAAAGCTACGTTAAAAATCCAAATCACACAAATACACACACACACACACACACACACACACACACACACACACACACATTCTCACATTGGCCGAACATGAGACTCGAACCCACGCAGACAGAGGTGAGATGGCAATGATCCGTAACGGTGAGTGCTTTAGACCTCTCGGCCACTCGGGGCCCCGTTCTCAATGGCAACGAATTACATCCAATGTTTCTTTCTTTACTTGCTGGAAAAGGCCAAGGATTTTCTGATTGGTCATAAGCTTAATAATTTTCGGGCGCGCTGTAGATTATATACTTCTGAAAGAGTGACAGGTACAAGATGAAATTGTTTGCATTTGCTGCATGCACAGTGGAGAGAATGTTGGCATACCTCTGTGTTGCTTTCATGCACTGAGGCTGAAATTTTTGGGGATATTGTACTTCTGGAAATTGTACATGATCTAAGCACATTGCGCATGTGCTCGAAAAATCGGCCTGAATTAATCTGAAGTACACTATCCTTTGCAATTATTAAGATAGGAAAAACGACTTTCGCCAGACTTGGCAATACCAGAATCTGAAAGTGCAATAAATGAATTTCAGTATACATAAACAGTGAAAAAAGTTAATGGCTCGTTGTTTTACAAGTTATCTTTGAAATCCAGGAAGTGAAAGTTACCAAGCGGAGCTAGCAGTGTTTTAATAGATGCATATCTGAAGTAAGGCCAAGCTCTGTACTTTATAACCTAAGTTACACCCATCAATCATGCACTAAAATAAAAGGAATTAAAAATTCTTTTAAACAATACCTAAGGCATACAATGTTTCTTCTATATAGCCATGATAAACAATCAGGAAAACCAGGGAAATTCATTTTCTTTAAACATCCAACCCTATGCAAAATACGAAACTGTAGAGCGCCAACTATTATACTTCATAAAAGTAACAGTGTCAATGATTGGCGCACAGAATGTCACATGTCATCGAATACGCGTCTCTCTCGTGCTATCTTGTCTTCCTCATATAATTCTGTTTCCCTGTCTTGTTCGATTTGGTATAATAAACAGTGTTCTTTCCTTGCTATGGGGAGACGTGAAGATTTTTCACACTTAATAAATCATGTTCCAGTCGGGCATCGCCGTCATAGAATATGCCTTGGCATGGGTGTACTAATCCTCATATTTTCCCCTAACAAGGGCAAATCAATGTTTAAGATACGGTCATCACTTAGTAATAAACATGTAAAAACAAATGGCTATATAATCTAGATAATGGAGCTTTCAAATTGACGCATCTCTTTCATTATCAAAAGATGAGTAGACCTTGCATTTACTTTTTCACTAAACAATGAAACAAAATTGAATGCGCAAAATTCGTACCCACCCCTTAATTACGCTCCCAACCATCATCTTCCTTAACGTGAGCATACTATTAATTGACAGTCTAAAATTTTCTTTTTAACTGCTGTATTCTTGTAAGGTTTAGTGTCAAATGGTCAAGTTAGGTGTTACAGTTCTATTCCACGTCGTATCTTTGTGATTACTCTTCAAATCTGTAGGCTTACTCTAATGCGCCTTCTATTTTTTTTTATTTTTTTTTGTTGTTGTAATTTTGCCATTAAGTACTTTAAGACTACTGAAGCAGCCACACAATTTCTGATAGAGTGGCGATTGATCAGCGACATCTGTCTGACAAACTTGCACTGCGGTGTTGGTATTTTATGAGCTCAATTTTAGAAAGTCGGTTAACGTGCGAGCGTCCAAGGTTTCTATGTACCTTCAGACACTTTTGGACACATAATATGTAGAGTTGTCCAGCCTAGTCCAGGACGGGTGAGCGCGAAGTCTATTTTGTATACCTAATTAAAGAAGTGGACGTTTCATAAAATTCAGTTTGTCAGCTCGAGCTAGAAGCCCTCGTCCTACAAATCGTGTTCAGTGGTGCTGCTCGTGCTTACTTCAGCTTACAACATACGGCAAGCCCACCACTTCTACATTTAATGTTCAGTTTTGATTAATTTTAGTTTTATCTGCCTTGTACTATATTATTTTGTATCTTTGGTTGTTATCAGACGACTTTATAACTGAGGACTAAGTAATCCTCGCAGTCTTGGTTGTATTATGTTTATGTCAGGCAGTTTGTTAATGGGAAAAATTTGGTCAAAGTTTAGGAGGTAACGTTTGCAGACGTTGCGGAGTAAATAAAATGAATACTTGTGTTATTGCCTCGTTAAAAGTTTGCTGTGTGAACCAGAGTGCGACAAGCTAATGTAATTCTTTTATTGCTCCATCTAATGAAAACACTAAACCCCTCACTCAATATTGAAGAACTCTTAGAAGGACATAAAACGACTTGACAAATTGATTCATTTTTTTCAACATATGTTCTATATGAAGAATACATATTTTAGTTCTGTTTATAGTCACTTCACTGACAAAATCACTTCCGTTTACTGAAACTAAGTAAGCAATAGCATAATTGATCTTCTTTTAGTGATCAAGTACCATTTTGAACACAAAATTGAAGATTAAGAATATAATTTCTCTTCAGTTGTATACACCTTTGTGCCTATTTCTTATTGATCAAATTTAGCAAGTTCTACACACGAAAAGATGCTGATAGGTTATAGGAGTAACAGATCACAGTTAACACCAATGACGTAACACGCTTTTGCTGTGCCGGAATTAAACGAAAACTCTCCGTTTCATCGGCTTCATCGCTCATAGAATCACACCCTGTCATGCTAATATTATATATTACATCCCAGTGAACTCGTGTAATATTTGCTGTATTACATACTTAAGTTGACCTTTAAAATTAGGATCATGTATGGCTGTATTACACACTTAAATTGACCTTTAAAATTAGGATCATGTCAGGTAGTGCTGTCATATCCTAAAGGCATAAGAATGAATGAATGAATGAATGAATGAATGAATGAATGAATGAATGAAGAGATGCAAGGAGTGAGTAAACGACTATTATGTTGTGTCAAACCCACTTTCTGTGGCGTATCCTCAATGCCCTTTACACTTCTTTTGTTCAATCACTTCTTGCTCTGTTTCAATTTGTAGTCATGAATTAAAGTCGTTTGTTATGAAATTATTTAGATGTTGTTACGTGTAGGCTCGTACAAATGTAACAGAAGAAAAGAGTGAAGTCAACAAGCTTTGTATATTTTAGCAAAATAATTTATTTCCCTAGAAAACAATGTAAAAATTGGTAAATAGGACTTACGGTTTGTGAATATAATCCAAAATTTGATCCAAAGAATGAAAACACAAGTCCTATCACTAAATAGTTCTATTAGAATCCAGGTTCGAATCTCGACGACATACAAATATGGAAGGCGATGACGTCAGACGTGGTCCAATGTACGAATATCAACAATTCCTCAATTGAATCAGTTTTTGTTTCCGAATAATTCCAGAATAAATTTCCATGAATATCTTTCAGAATTTTTTTATAAGAAAGTCAACTTGAGTTTCCAGGAGAATAAATTATTAAATCCAAAAATCAGATGAAAAACAAACAATCTGGCAACAAATAAAAATAACACCTTGTTCCTTCAAGATGTTAAAACGACTCTGACAGAAGAATATTAAGAATGCATATTTAAACCCCCAAAACATCATTTCAAGTCTCGCGAGATGGGTCATGTGGTCTCTTACTACAAGAAATCTATCACGTACGCCAGTGTAGCCCCACTGAAAAACCAATAACAAATAAACGTTGTTTACACATGGTGATCACGCAAGGAAAGTATGGCCCTGATACTGACCAATCATTTTAACTGCCTGTTTACAAACTTCCCCATCCTAAGACGAACTAGGTTAACTAAAAATAATTCTCATGTAACACCTTTTACGTCTTAGATAAATAACATTTAGTAAAAGAAAATAGCGAATTACTGAAAAAGAATTTCGAATCCTTTCAATAATCATTACAATAAAATGTAATGAAACAAAAATTAAATAAAAAAGAATTTTAAAACTAACACACAAGCAGTTTAATTACATATACTTAACAATGTTATCTTGTGGATTGAAAATGTTTAGTTATATTTTGAATAATCCATTGTTATTTATTGGCCCCATCTGTTTTACTTCATTTAAAACTTGCTCCAAAGCGATCACAGTCAGTCAGAAGTAAACATTTGTTTTATGAAGTTTCCAGCTATCTCTTAATGAAGACACATTCATATAAGCGATATCGTATACTCATTGTAGACTTAAGAGAAGTTTCTTATCTATTATTTGATAATTAGTATTTTAAAATGTTTACCTTGATAGGTCTTTCCGTTTTTTTCTCGATGTTGACGTTTGTCTGACCGTACTGTTACCATGTCATTGAGATTTTCTTACTCAACGACATATTGAACATAGCTGAAATGGATAGGCCTTTGCTTATCGAACTGATCTGTTCATTTTTTTTTACGCATATGTGGCATGTTTTCATGATTAATTTCTTGCATCTGAATTTCCTATCGCAATATTTCGACATAATTACAGAAGAATAATTGATATACTATACTGTTTCGATGTCTCACCATGGCAGATACCCACCCTTATTTACCCCGCCACACCATAACCTCTCAACAGTGACCAGGGGGTCATAACACTAAATCTGTTATGTCTCACACGGGGATCCCAGAGGGAGGGAGCTACAACTGATATCCCACATTGCAGGTTGTTACTACAAGGGCAATTTGTTTGAAAGTTTGGTGATTTTCCACCCAGTGGTTTAAAATGAGATAGAGCTATGGACAAACAAACGGACAGGCGGAGGGTTTCACAATATTCTCTGCCCTGAAGCGTGTTGATAATGATGTTTTTCTTCTTTCTGACAATGCTGTGCGCGCGTTTATGCTGTTGCAAGAATGCATTGGTTTGTTTCAGATAGTTACAGAAGTAGACTATAGGAAAGGAAGGCACCGTTCTTGCTGTTGGAAAGTAATATTTCGCATGCCCCTGGAGAGACAACCCGCTAGTATTAATCGAAATCGCTAGTAATACAAAGCCATTGCACCTAACTCACACGTGTGTCTCTTCTTGGCACCCATGATCTCATTATAACTCGTGCTTATTTTAACAACACTTCACATTGTTTGAACACATGTTTACAATGCTTCACAATGTTTGAAAACATTTTACAACACTTCAGTATTTAAACACAATTTACAAGTGTTTGAACAGGAGAGCCATATGTTGATGTTTAAGAATCAAATCAAGTACGTTCATAGCGAAGTCAAAATAACATCTAAATGTATATAAAATGGACAAAGTCAGGACTCCCAGAAAATGACATCTAAATGTACACGAGGACAAATTCGCGACAATCATAAATTACATCTAATTATACATAAGGACATATTCGGAACTTTCCCGAAATGACATCTAACTGTAAATAAGAACGACAAGTTTGGGACAGAAAATGACATCTTATTGTACATAAGAATGACAAATTCAGAACTTCCAGAAATGTGACATCTAATTGTATATACGAGTTAAGAGTTCATCATTCAGTGTGAAGTTGGGTATTATTTCTGAGAGATATTTGAAAGAAGAGATGGTCCTTTTGAAAAATATTTACGGCTTTACTTGACCTTTTGACATTCTTTTTTTTTTCATTGAGACTCATGCAGAAACTGTGTTCTTATTCTTACACACAGGTATACACACATATACACATTTATACACACATATATACACACACACACACATATATATATATATATATATATATATATATATATATATATATATATATACACACATTTATACACACATTTATACATAAACTTATACTCACATATATACCCTTATTATCAGCTAATTACACGAAGCACTCACTACTAACACAGAAAAGATACCTTGCCAACATTTGATATTTGTTTGTAGCCTACTTGCTTGTTCATAGCACGCCATGTTAATAAATACTTGGTCAGCAATATGTCGACACTTTCTTTTACTCCACCCTGTTCTGGAGTAACCCATGAACCTTGAATAACTGGCTTTGTTGTCAAAATCAATTCTTTGTTTATTTAAACGAACGTCTGAAAACCGAGGAATGATCAAAGTGACCGTCGAATTTGCTTTCCTTGGTCTTAATGCGTTTCTCTTACGTGTAGATTCTTGTCGCATGTGTTTCCCCATTTCTAGTATTTCAATAGACAGAAATCAAACCTGTCTTTAAAAGGTATATTTTGTTACTATTTCTTGTCCATTGTAGCAAACAAGATGCAAATGTCACTATTAAATACATCAAAAGCATTTTTTGGTAACAATTGAAGGGTAAGAAAATGCACTGGAATGAACATTAAAGGCTTTAGGGAATTGTTCTTACCCATTCCTTCTTCGATCACAAAATGATATGTTTCATGGTTATTTGTAACAATTATACACTATGGAACACTGCATAACTACTCACTACAGGCATCAGCTGATAGCCTTCCCACTGGCCATACGTGATAATATTAATATATATAAATTAAGGCTGATCGATATGTCAGAAATATTTATTGGGTATATACCACTTCTTGTCTGAATGATATTTCACAAAATAAATTGGTGATTTCCACCAGTAACATTGACAGCCAAACATTTCGAAAAATGAAAGATGATTGGGGAATAAAATTATCGAAAAAATTATCTTTTGCACTGTATTGTATGAAAGTCTCTTTGATGATTCTACATTATCTTTTCAGTCGTATTGACTGGACTTTGTAATAGTCACATTTTGTTTGGCAATTCATATAGTGAAATCTGGTTGTTATAAGCAATACAAATATCCTATCGCGTCTTTCTTCAATCTTTACCAACAAATTGCTTTAAATTTCGAGCACTTTCAGATTATACATGGTCGAAAACAAGTTTTCAGTAAAACCGATGCACTAGAGGTCTTTTGATGATATTAAGGGAACTGTCAATAATGATGATATTTATTGTTGAGGTATACCTTAAAGTTAATATGTAAAACTATTTCACTGTTTTGATTTTCATTTTATCATGGCCCGCCTCATGTTTAAGTTTAAACTATAAAACAAAATTACAGATATCTTCAAATTGACCATGCAATACGAAATAAAATGCATACATAACACATCTGCGTTGATCACATTTTGTGCATAAACCTCCGGTTATTAATTTCTTTAACCTTGTGAGATCCCCAAACTCTTGAAAATATTGCAAGCAGGGGGAGAAGTCATAAGTATTGTGTGTTGGGGCAAGAGAAATATCCCCTTTGTTAAGCCATCACATTGATGATCTGTCAGAAGATCGCATTTACAACATGTACGAGTCTGCACAGACTAACTACCGGCGGCTTCTATGACAACCTAAGAAGATGGTTATTGTTTGCTTGAAGTTCTGCGTAATATCGCCGTTTATAAACTGATTGTAAATGCGCATAATTCTAGATGCATCTGGGATAGGGTTTCATTTTTAGTTTCATTATCAGCTTTATATATTTACATCAGCATAATTTGGATGATTTGTAGCCTAATTATTTTTTGCACAGAAAGTTAACTTCTCATGTAAAGAAACATGCATGAAAGAGGATGACGCTCTGATATGGTGAATATTACAACACGTGTATTGGCTGGATCACTGACTTAATAATATACGCTTTACATTTGACAACTACTTGCAAAACTCGAGATAAAATCTTTCTGCTGATGTACGGGAGCGAAACCACAAATTTAAACTGCATAATTTATCATAATTGCAACCCAAATATACATTTAAACTCTGTAAATATATGGAGCGCTAATATATAGAGCTGATAACAAGTCCAACTGAATTTTGACGGAGTGCACATAACACCATAAACTGATTGTAAATGCGCATAATTCTAGATGCATCTGTGATAGGGTTTCATTTT
>JAECUM010062435.1:0-14758 GCA_016617855.1 Megalonaias nervosa | reverse complement strand
AAACCATCCAATGTTGCTCTATAGTTGATTATCATATCCATTTGCAATTCATAGCAAATCATCTAGGTTTTAAAGTCATCATATTTTTTGACAGCACAAACAAATTCGGAAACTCTTTTGTGTTTTAACACAACATCCACCCACCCCAAAAACGACGTTGCAGAAAAATCCGCAGGTGTGGTCACCCTACACACTTTATTAACCCCAAAAGGTTTTGGCAGCAAAAGCTTCCTAATCTAGTTACCCATTAAATTTGTTGTAATATCATGTCCTTCCCAGTTTGTTTACCTATGATCAAATATCCAAATTCAGAGTTTCGATGATAGCTCTTGGAAGCCATTCAACACTTTTAAAGATAAATTCTCAATTGAAATACAGGAATATGTTTAACCGACGAATGACGGATACTACGCTATCTCATAAGCTTATTTGGTTTATGACAAGTAGAGCTAAAATCAGAATATATATATATATATATATATATATATATATATATATATATATACATACACACGATAGATTAGAAATATAAAAGTACCAACCTTTTATTATTGATACCTTGAAACAATTACACGTAAGTAATTATAACTATGCAATATGGTTCAGTGGAAAAACATTTCAAAAGTGTTAGTTTTAGTGTATCTACCTAGCAAAGGCATATCATATACCAGTATATACATTACCTCGTTAGACGAAGTGGAGAGAGAGAGAGAGAGAGAGAGAGAGAGAGAGAGAGAGAGAGAGAGAGAGAGAGAACATACCTAACTTATGTACTACAAAATTGCTAAACCTTCTAGAACAAAAATGCTTCACTGTAACTTCTGCACATGTTCACCAAAATCCCAACTGTGGACAGTGACTGAGAAATTCGCGGACACTCAGGTGAAATCTATTACTATTGATTTTTATACCTTCAGTGATCGCAGTTGTGATATGAACATGTCCTCACAGGAGAAATCGAGATCTCAAAACATTCTCTCCAGATTTGATGATAATGACACTTAATTATCTATGCAAAATTAATCTTCATCCACTATCGCACTTTTGTTGTCTTCATGAACGTACCATTGTAATATATTGCATGTGGTTGTACTTTTAAATCACTGTAAATCATGCAATAAGAAAAGATTGCAGTTGAATGTTAGGTGCAGTTTTTAAATCTAATGTTCATATAGGGTGTTGCAATATCAAAAAGGTGATCATGATAGAATTATTTTGGGTATATTTATGTAGTTTTGAAGAATGTGTTACGTTCATTCTTTTGTGAAGAAAAGTCTTGTGGTCTGGTGTTTCGTTATGTAAGTGCTGAATATCTCCAGACAAAAGGAAAATGAAAATATAAAAGGAAAGAATTTAAAACGGAAACTTATGTAAGTGTGAATTGTTTATGACTAAAGTGGATTCACCAGACATGGATCACGTGTGAGAACAATCTATGTCACATAATTGTGTATCTAACTGCTGGTACTGGGCCTAATTCCGATGAAAGTTCCACTATGTTTTGTGAGGAAACACTGAAAGTTCCTGATGCAAGAACCACTATGTAAATTGACTGAATACACATATTGGATGGTTCGTTAAGCAGCAACAAGGTTCACCCTACGGTGTTTTAGTCATTGTATTTATAGCTGTTTTAAGGGAGTCGCTGAACTCTTGGGTTTTGTATAACTTGGATGCTGCGGTCGATGGTAACATTATTTTGAAGGACCTGTCTGGTGTATTCCATGTGAGGTGCCAAAGGTTCTGGACTAACTGGTCTACGGGATAATGAGGCTCTTGTCGAGCATTCCTTTGGCAAGAAGGGAAGTTCTTTCTTCACTATTAGACTGGAGCTGTGGAATCGGAAATCTCGTAATCGTCGACTGGATCCCACGGGACAAAAAAAAAACAAACAAACAAAACAACAAACCATGATACGATCCATTCTTGAATCAATTCAATATCACTATAAGAGAAAATTTCATCACATGTCATATATGTTATATGAGTGAAATTTAATCGTGCACACATAATAACATGATATACTTGTATCAATTGTCAAACATTTATTAATATCCACAGTTCTATTTTATGCGTATGAATACGGTGTCAGATTCATTTATAATTGATTTAACTTATAATAATCATCTCGTTCACTTAATTGTGCTTCATATTTTCGTTTGATCCAGTCCCACTAGCTTCAATCCTGTTACACTCACTTTTTTCAAAACACAGTCTCCATATGCATAGAAAGTTGTACTTATCATATATATATATATATATATATATATATATATATATATATATATATATATATATATATATATATAGTGATTTCTTCATTTATTTTAATGTCGTAATATTTTGGGCTGGTTCTTAGCTTTACTAGATTAATCATATCTTTTCATTTGACATGCACATACTTTTTACCGTTTGTTTTATTGGTTTTCGAGGTCTTTGCAATTTTGTATATGCCATCTATGCTGTATAGAGAATGTGTGAAACATGCCCAGCACATTATGCATCTTCAAGTGTTCCAGTTTGTAAACGACTGGATTGCCTAAAATCACTTGCTTGATTATTGTTATCTCATTAAAGTTAGAAAGGTAGCCTTTTGATCTGTTTTCTTTTATGCTTGCTTCAATCAGAGTCGTGTGTATTGATCTGCTATGAGTCGTACTGCTTCCCTCGATTAGCTTTGGTAATACGTCCTTCGATTCTCTGGTTTAATTTTGATTGAAATAATTCCACATTACAGTATTTATGGACACGTGAAACCCTTCCATGCCTTTTGTCTATGTTGTAAAGTATTCGAGGTTTTCCTCTTCAAACTGTTTCTTTCCGGTCTTTATCAATTTGAAGTTTGTTTTTTTTTTTTAAATGCACCGAATAGGTCATCTTCCACTTTAGTTTCCGCCTTTTGACGAAACTGCTAAAATGTACTTGTATCCATTGTTGTTATTGTAATTGGTTTTTGCTGTGCTTGCATGACAACAATATCTGCCAGCCATTGGTCATCTGCGTTATTTAAATAGTCATTTGCATGAAAGTATTTGTTTCTCTTGTATAATGTACAATTAAATCGTTTAGTTGACCATTCCTTCTAGTAAATCTTTAATGAAATCTTTTGCCTTGTTAGTTTCTTCGAGCAAGTGATTGAAAATTTTGTAAGAAATATGACTTTCATGATGAAAATAAAGATTATTAAATATTATTCCATATTTATCATCTGTGAAAGAGATGTGTGCTTTGGTAGATCATTTAAGATAGTATAAAACATTCTGAAGAATACTTTATATCTGACAAATTGCCTTTAGGTGTTAACAACAGGTTAACATGACATCCATCTATAACAGGCACTTTTCATTCTGACAAATTGCATCTAGGTGTTATCAACTAGTTAACATGACATTCATCTATAACGGGAACTTTTCATTCTGACAATTTGCCTTTAGGTGTTGTCAAAAGGTTAAAATGACCTCCATCTATAACATTCACTTTACATTCTGACTAATTGCATTGAGGTGTTATCGACAGGTTAACATGACATCCATTGATAACAGGCACTTTTCATTCTGACTAATTGTATTTAGGTGTTATCGACAGGTTAACATGACATCCATTGATAACAGGCACTTTTCATTCTGACTAATTGCATTTAGGTGTTATCGACAGGTTGACATGACATCTATCTATAACATGCATTTTACAATCTGACTAACTGCATTGAGGTGTTGTCAACAAGTTAACATGACATCCATCTATAAAAAGTACTTTACATTCCAATCATTTCTAAGTTACTAATGATTTCAAAATTATGTCAAATTTTACGTTCCTATGATTGTTATAAAATGGCTACTTTATATACTGAGACACCTTGTGTTGGTTTTACTCAAACTTTGTTCTCTATAATTTTATATCTACTTGTATTGTAGATTGATCTTTAAAAATTTCACGTTGATTTGTGAATTTAGTCGAATACAAAATGGGTGCATATATTTGCATAAAATAAAGAATTTATTCCTTCCTCAACACAGTACTGAATTGCCATAAATGTTGAAGATGTTTATTTCGATGTTGTTATAGTCAAATGTAATATAAAATCAGCAGGTATTAAAACATATCTTTTTGACATTAAATTTTTGGAGGTCTTTTTCCATTTTATATTATTTTGTAAAACAAGATGCGTTGATCACTCTAGTATTCCATCCAAACATCTCCTTTTTCACAACTGTTGAATTCTATACCATGCAGTTTTGTGCCATTAGTTATACTGCGTAGCTAATTATCATATTGGTGTTGTTCTTTTCACAGGCTGTTCCGTTTCTTAGTTGTCATTAGTTGTCTGCATTATCTGAGTGGTCTAGAAATGTAATGATTTTAGACTATCCCATGTAATACTGGTCTTGTGATTTTAATTTCATCATTAATGTTCTTTGTATCCCTTGTACGAGATTTTAACCGCCAACTCCACCCTGAGTTTTATTCAGGAAGTTTTATTATTAGGACTTGTGTCTTTAATTCTTGGATTATTTTTGGATTTAATTCGCAATACAGTAAGTTCATTTTTTTTTTTCATTTTTCACTTTGTATTCTAGGGAAATAAATTATTTGTTAAATTTTACAAAGCTTGTTGTCTTCACTCTTTTCTGTTACTTATTTTAAGAGCATAGACTCGTAACACCAGATGTTGGGTTCACTACTATGGGCTTATGGTCATTGCAACATTTTGCACTTCTCATGGCTTTCGTCACTTGGACATTCTGCGCGTCTCTTCTCATAACGATGACGTAGTCATTGACATGACATTGCTTGTGGTTTGGCAGCGGACTACTGTGTTGGTGATTTGGAGGTCGTGTTCAGTACATTGCCTATGTAGGAGAAGTCCGTTGTCGTTACATGTGTCAAAGCCAATTTTGCCAATGACATCTGGACGTGTTTGGTGACGTGTCTCTAGCATTTAAATCACCAAGGATGATGAGCTTCTCTGCCTTCGGCAGGTCTGCAGTAAGAGACTCCAGGTCTTCATAAAATGTGTTATAAATCTCATCTGGGTTGGACATGGTGGGTATAGAGGCGCAGATAACGGTGGCATGATTTTTTGCATCAGGTAGTGAAGGACTCTCATTTGCATGAGTCTGTTATTCACGCCATATAGAAAAGTTTTTGTGAACTTGCTGACGACTTGTGATTGGACGGCAACCCCACACCAGCTTCACGTCGCTCTTCTGTATTTTAGCCGCTCCAGAAGAAGACGCAACTGGTTTCTACTTCAGTTAGCTGTCTTTCCGTCGGTCTAGTGAAAACTGAGCCTCAACACTGAGACGCTTTTTGCAGGTCTGCCGCTACAGCTCCCAGAGTATTAACACTTACTGCTTAACCGCTAGGCTATCGCCATAACTGTGTTGAATGCAGTGGATGGCCAACAGGTCCCACTGCACCTGATCTTTTCCCCTGCTCTGTCTACACAGCTCTTGCCATCTGTCTTAACAGCCGGGTGGAGGTGTGTGTGGTGGGGATATGTATGAGAATATCTGCTCGTCCGTCTTATTCACCAGATTGAACCAAGTGTAGCTGTCCACTGTGGGTCAACAATTTTGCGGACTACGTGCAATTGGAACATAGTTTGGTCTTTTTATTTCTGGATTTGACAAGATAGGATGTTCCGACTGACAAAGACTACTTACCTCCTAATCATAAGTGTTTGACAATTGCAAGAACTACTTACCTGAAAACTGATGTGCTCCAACGAATATATAATGATATTATGAGGAATTTAACATGATTCAAATCAGTCTTGACATTTATCTGAGTGACTTTCGTATGTGATCATAGCAAACAAAATAAAGGGTCAAGCGTGAAAAAATAATTTGTTGGACTTTTGGCTTATGTTTGTGTCCGCCAAGCTGGTCGGTGCAGGACTAATATACAAAACTGTACATGATCGCATATAGCAGAGGCGCTTTACTTGGCGGTGATGTTACAGATAGGATTATACACCAAATATTTAAATTTGTATAAGGGGCATTTCTCACGGTTATAAACTAAACTTGTCAGCATTCGCCTATTGGTTGGGAGATTCGATTTAGATAGTGAAGGTATGACTCTATTCATATCATTGTATTTTATATATACACGTGTGAACCCCATATGTCCACCATGTGTGACCATTTTGATTTGCTCATACAGAATATTTTAAAAGTGTTTACCAAAGTTTGGCCCATACTGTGATTGCACATGCAAGGTACGTGATAAAAAGAGCATGCTGAAGATTATCTAAGACGAACTTCCCAGGTACTTAAAACTATATATATATATATATATATATATATATATATATATATATATATATATATATGGCGTATATATATATATATATATATATATATATATATATATACATTCCATGACCATTTGGGAATCCCCTTTCCTAGAGCGTTTCGACGCTGACCCAGGACACCCTCATGGGGTACGCCGACCGAGTTGATGAGACTCAGCCAGAAACCGATCCGATTAGCATTTCCATTGCTCCTCCCTCTTCCGCCAAATCCAATGTGTAGCATCCTCGGTCTGTTTGCCAGCCTTGGTGACTGACTTCATGCGGCTGGGTCATGTAATCCCGATGACTCCCATGTTACGTTTATATGTCGGTGCTGTAAAGCCATGGTATCTTATTTCCACCGGTAGGTTCCAGGCCATCCATCGATTCTGTGGCACTCATAGATGAGTGGCTGATACTTGGCCAATTTCTTCTCATGGTCCTCCTCCGTTCTAGCTTCACATGGCACTGTCAGTTCCAACAAAATCATCCGTTTTGGTACCTCCTGACCATAGTACAATATCAGGTCTGAAGCTGGTGTTATTTGTCTCATGGGATCTTCATCTGTCCCTTTACATCTGCCTGTATTTCCGAATCATGTGCTATTGTCAATATTCCGCTTACTTCAGTCTTTTGCCTTTGTGTTTCGCAAAGTTGATGACGTTTGGGCTGCTTTTCACTTAATGTTTCTTTCTCCTGGCTATATCCATATTGGCAGCAATCTCAGAGATGAACATTGCAGCTGACCACTGGTTCCTTTGAGATCTAATGCGTGTTTTTTCTTCTTCTTTTTTCTTTTATTCAAAAAGTCAGTTGTATTTTTATTACAAAGAAACATATTAATGTTGATATGAAACACAAAGCACAATTTGGAATTCACTTTTTTAAAATTTAATATTACCTCTAATATTTTTAAAGATATGTTACAGGAGGATAATGATTCGATAAAATCAAATTCAGTTGAAATTATCTTCATTTTAATGACATTATTTATCTCGAACTACGATACTATTTAAATTTCAACTAAGAAAAATATCCATGATCAAGTGTTATGCCTCAGTCTGCTTGAAAAGATATAAAACTTTCAGAAGGATAAAGCATCTACCTCCAACACTTTAAATTTTGCAACTTATGCATGCATCTAAAAGCAAACACACGCGACAGAATATACTTTCGATGTTAAATGCTTCTAACGCGTTTAAGAGTATTTATAACGTGTTATAAGTTCCAAAAGTAAATGTAATAGATTCATAGCAACTAGAAGAGCATGCAAAGCCCGCTCTGATTAGATCTAATTTACACCTCTTTAGTTTCTAATGTAACTCGTTCAAACTGTTTATAACGTATGAATTTACTTGTGTTAACAAATCCTAACGCGACAGCAATACGCTTTGATTCTATTATAGCTTTGCTCTGAGGGAATTGTTCTCTTACAGGAGATTTGTTGTATCTTTTCTTGTATCTCTTTACTGCACCAGAGAACATGGTATAATTTTTAAGGTGATTTGGGCACTCCACTGCAACAGACAGCACTGCAATAGAACAGTCCCAAAGGAAGGAGGCAATAATAGATTTAGTTCATCACATGATGTCACCAGTCATCATATAACGTTGCCGAGCAAAAGTGCTCGCTCGAACAGGTATAATTTCGGCAATCAAGTATAGCATTCCGTAGCAAAGGGGATGTGCATACTGTCCCAAAATAGATCCTTTAAGTAAGCTAGAAATGTATTATGATATTTTCCAACCAGTTAGATACATGTTCTAAGGTGTTAGTTGCAACATCGTTCGCACAGACACATTAGTTTATCAGTTTTTTTCATAAGAAGACATATCCGTCAACATTTATTTTTTGACTTTCAACAGAACAAATATTGATCACACTAAGTATATAAGGTTAAACCATCAGTATGTCCGACAAATGGGTTATAATAGATAATTACTAATATGAATGACACGATCTTGCATGTGATCTTCGCTTTAAACCATTCTAAAGATTTTATTTCTCTGCAGGATTTTATCAGATTTGACATATCGGCTTATCAATCTGATCTTGGACGAGTTTGGTCATGAACAATATCTGCGAACATTAATAAGGTTATCTTGCGACCGACTGGATGAGTTTGTTACTGCTCAGAGGTTGCATTTCGAAACACATTATTTAAAAAAAATAAAAGTTGGTATAGAGGAAAATCGCTTACGCATGTGTAAGGATAATTTTGGGGTGTTGTAATGTTAGCTGCCCTGCAAGGGACCATTTAAGGTTTCTCGCGATTCAACTGACCAATGAGCTATTCCAGTGAAGGGCGTCACAATTCTTAGCAAAGACGGATGTCAATTTAGCTTCAGTTGTCTGACTACATAAACGCGTGGTTGCAAACACTAATAGTTAGCCTCTCACGTTCAAGCTTCCTGCAACCTTAAAAATTCCCGACGTCACATTTCATGATGTTTTCTCAATGTATGTTGTCATTAACTTGATCTTAACTTGATCGTCTTCAATTTACATTTCAAATGCATGACTGTACCCGAGTAAGAAATATGCAGTCTTAAATTTTCATTCCTATGACATGATAACATACACATAGGAGGGTTCAAAAAGGTCCGATTAGTGCATATTCTCTCCAAGTATTCTCTATGCTCCGCTACACACTTTCTCAGCCTCGCTATATAATTATTTAAAGCCATTTTGTATTTGCCTTTTGGTATGTTGTTCATACACTGAGAAACTACGCTTTCAGTAACATGGCGGCTTTAAAATAGTCTACCCCTCAATCAATTTTTGATCATGACATTCAGTCAAAAATCATTTGGATCTAAATCAGGGCTGTATGGAGGATGTGGCAAAGTTTGGCAAAGTTTGGATGCTGTGTTACGAATCTATGCTCTTAAAATAAGTAACAGAAAGAAGTGAAAGATAACAAGCTTTGTAAAATTTAACAAGTAATTTATTTCCCTAGAACACAAAGTGAAAATGAGAATAAAGAACTTACGGTATTGCGAATTAAATCCCAAAATAATCCAAGAATTACGGACACAAGTCCTAGTAATTTAAAGTCCTGAATAAAACTCAGTATAAGTCTCGAAGAAATCCAAACACTGAAGGCGAGTACGTGTCTGTAATAGCTTATAGAGTGTTGATGTGTCAACAGTCTTTTGTTGAATCACAGTACTATAATTCCAGGTCTGAATTCAGTATAAATTCCAGTGAGAGAAAATAATCACTTGAATTCAATAATTTGAAGAAAAGGATTCATCCCAACTGGAAACAACATAATACAACTTGAAAGTGCTAGATGTTAAAGCACGAATGACCACGTCCTCACAATTACAAGATTATCTATTTCTCTACTTGACATCAGGTCACAATTAACATTTACTAAAAGAAACCATTACCTAATGGAAAATAATTTTCTAGAATAATCTTGATGTTTACAGTATCAAAACCATGACCTCGATTACACTCAGGAAATTCCAAAACTTAAACCCAAATAAACATATTTACTTCTTCTATTAATAATGATCCGGATATTAAGCCCATACATATAGAGAATAATTAGCTATGTATTAGTTGTTTATACAAAATAAACTAAGGAAACGTCAATCAGGTTAAGCAGAAATGAACTCATTATAGGACAAGGTCAAGTCCAGTATACAATGTTACTGTGGGGATTTGGTTATGATTGGGTGGGGTGCTACCAATACTTTGGTTAAATTATTGTGGAAGTCCCAACCGGGCTTGATTTTGGTTGGAATCTAATTAGTGAAAGATAGATGTACAACTCCGAACTCCCAGTCAGCAATGCTGACAGTTAAATGGTTGAATATACTGTTACGTGTAGGGTCCTACAATAATAACAAAAGAAAAGAGTGAAGTCAACAAGTTTTGTATATTTTAACAAAATAATTTATTTCCCTAGAAAACAATGTAAAAATTTGGAAAATAGGACTTACGGTTTGTGAATATAATCCAAAATTTAATCCTAAGAATGAAAAATACAAGTCCTATCACTAAATAGTTCTATTAGAATCCAAGTTCGAATCTCGACGACGTTCCAGTATGGAAGGCGATGACGTCAGATGTGGTCTTTGTACAAATAGCATCAGTTCCTCAATTGAATCACAGTTGAGTTTTCCGAATAATTCCAGAATACATTTCCACTGAATTTCTTTCTCCCAGAATTTTATAAAAACAGTACACTCGTTTGGTTTTCTAGAGAATAAATTATTAAATTCTAAAAACAAATGAACTTCAAAAACAATCTTGTTTCAACAATAAAAATCCATCCAGCCTTCAAGGTTTCAAAAATACAACTGACTGACAAGCGCTCAGAAAGGGTATTATATCAAAACAAATTATCATCCCGTTCTCACGAGATAGATCACCTGGTCTCTTAACACTTGAACAACGCAGTAGGAAAAATGTAATTTGTCACGTAGCAAGAACCCCTATCTACTCTCACTCTGAAATAAATTTAAAAATAAAACATTGTTTATTCAGACTAGACGAAATGACCTTGGCATTAGCCAATCGTTTTCGCGTAGCGCTTACACTACCGCGGACCAAGGTGAACTAAAAATATTACTAATGTAACACCTTTTCCGTCTTAGATAAACAGAATTACTGAAAAAGAATTTCGAATCCCGTGAAAATAATCATTACAATAAAATGTAATGAAACAAAAATAAAATAAAAAAGAATTTTAAAACTAACACACAAGCAATTTAATTACATATACGTAACACTTCCCCCTAAAGAAAAAAGAAAGATTTATATAATAAAGCTTTCTTTTTACCATATGTAAATTATACATGAGGTAAACAAAATTACATAAGAAAATTCTTATGAATTATATAAAATGTATATGACATAACATTTCTATACACGGGAAAGTTGATCTGCAATTAAATTGTCTTTTTCTTTGATGTGCCTGATGTTGAGATTATATTCTTTCAAAAACAAACTCCACCTTAATAATCTTTGATTTTTATTTTTCATCTTGTTGATGAAAGTAAGGGGGTTGTGATCACTATACACAACAACCGGAGAAGGAGCTGAGCTAATGTAACTTCAAAATGCTGTAATGCTAATATTAAAGCCAAACATTCCTTCCCGATTGTTGAGTAATTTCTTTGGTACTTATTTAATTTCTTAGAGAAATAGCACACTGTTTGATCAACACCATTTCTATCTTCTTGAATCATTACTGCTCCAACCCCAACATCACTTGCATCAACAGATAATTTAAAAGATTGATTGAAATTTGGAGCCTTGAGAACCTGCGCACTTCTGAGTATGGCTTTTTATCTATCAAAAGATTCCTGACATTTTTCAGTCCAAAGAAACTTGTTTTTATTACTTAACAAGTTTGTCAGAGGTTCAGCAATATTAGAAAAACTAGAACAAAACTTTCGATAGTATCCGGCCATACCCAAAAATCGCATCAGTTGCATTTTACTGACAGGCACAGGAAAATCAGAGATAGCTTTAACTTTAGCATCAATAGGTTTAACTTGATCATGTCCCACAATATGTCCTAGAAAAGTTACACAAGCACGGCAGAACTCACTCTTAGATAAATTAATTGTCAAATTTGCATCAGTGAGTCTTTCAAAGAATTTCCGAATCGTGGCAAGATGTCCTTTCCAGGTGTCGTTGTAGATGATGATCACAATTATCTAGACCAGAAGTAATTATATTCATCAAGCGTTGAAACGTACTTGGGGAACCCTTCATCCCGAACGGCATTACTTTATATTGATAGAGCCCATCTAGAGTCACAAATGCCGAAATTTCTTTCGCTCTTTCCGTAAGTGGAATTTGCCAAAATACTTTCAGAAGGTCAAATTTGGTGACGTTCTTGGCATTTCCAATTTTCTCAATACAATCATCGATTCTTGGTAATGGAAATGAAACTGTATTTGGCACACTGTTCACCTTCCTATAATTAGTGCACATACGGAAAGTTTTATCTGGTGTTGGAACAAGTATACATGTTGAACTCCAGTCACTTTTACTGGGCTCTATGAAATCGTTCTCCAGCAAATACTGAATTTCCTTTTTCAAGTATTCCTGTTTCAGAGGGTTCATCCTGTACGGGTGCTGTTTCACAGGTTTTGAATCTACAATTTCAACGTCATGAAAAATCTTGTTTGTCTCGTAGGAATATCTGGGAACAAGTGCTCATATTCAAATAATAACTGTTTAAGTTCATTTCTTTCTTCTTGTTGCAAATGTAAAAGTTTCTGGTCTAGATCTTTCATAATTTCCGAATTCCGAAGATTTGTTGCTCCAAGATCAACGGTGTCCAATTGAATTTCTTCAGTTAAATCCTCGGTTGGTGGGACAGGTACAACTAAATTAATTGTATGATTTACTGGGCTATCTCTTTCAATATACTAGTACTCCATTAATTTATTTGGACCAGAGTACTATAATTATAATTTAACTCATTCATTTTCTTCTTTACTTTGTAAGAGCCGTAAAATCTAAAGTGAAGAAAATTTTGAAGAATGAGCAAGAGAGAATGAACTCTATTACAAGACTCAAATATTCTCTCAAGTAAAATTTTGTGAAACCATAGTTTCATATTTGACTTGAATTGCTGAGTGCCAAATTCAAGTATAACAAGCTGGAAAAGTTCAGACATAAAATTTGACCTTTGACCTGATTGGACAGATTTGGGAAAGAAAAATTGAGTTAAAAAAAAACTTTATCAAAGTTTTCACTATAGTATTCTTCAAAGGAATTGCCTCTGGGAATCTTGTTGACGCACAAATAATGGTCAACAAGTATTGGTTGTCTGACTTGGTCTTTGGTAAGGGACCAACACAATCTACCATAATTTTGCTAAATGGTTCGTCAAATGCAGGAATTGGTTGCAGATGAGTCTTAGGTATCTTCTGATTGGGTTTTCCTACCATTTGACAAGTATGACAAGATCTACAAAATTTACAAACATCACTTTTGATTTTTGACCAATAAAAGTGAGTCAAGATTTTCTTATAAGTTTTATTTATCCCTAGATGACCAGCCAGAGGAGTTTCATGGGCCAAACTAAGTATTTCCTGTCTGTAAGATTTTGGAACTACAATCTGATAGTTCACTGACCATTCGTCATTAGCAGGTACCTCGGGAGGTCTCCATTTTCTCATAAGAATTCCATTTTAATGAAATAACAGACAGGTAATTCAGTAGCTTCAATTTCACTAATGGCCCTCTGAAACAAACCGAAGATCTCAGGATCTTTTTCCTGTTCGACGACAAGTGATTGTCGTTTATCACCCTGATTAGATAAAAGAGAATGAGTATTTAAAAGACGATCACTGTGATCAATATTTTTTGATCGATCCAAATTAGAAGTGAAAGTGACCTCATCAAAAGCCTGACCAATAAATGTGTCAGCTAAAGGAATACTTTCCTTATCAAAATCATTCTCAAGAACTTTCTTTGCCATAGCTCTGGTAACTGCACAAGCTGGGTATAAATCAGGGTATTCTTTTTCAATTGGATCAACTTTCTGATCCAAAGAAGGCTTGTCAGTTACAAGTGGATTAACCACAACCTTGTCTCCAGCTAGGTCGTTGCCTAGCAACAAATGAATGCCCTCAACGGGTACGTTAGACACTATTCCGACTGTAACAGGTCCTGAAACTAAGTCTGATGACAAATTTATAGAATGGAGAGGAACATTAACAAAGCCGTACTCTACTCCCTGAATGAGAACACTCTCATTAGAACAGGACTTCTCAGAAAAAGGCAAAGTACCTGATAATAAAAGACTCTGAGAAGCTCCTGTATCCCTTAAAATTTTAATAGGGATAGGATTGGCCAAATCACTCAAGAGTGATATAGAACCCTTCGCTATGAATGGTTCATAATTTTCCATAATAAAATCAGACTGGGGTTTATTAGACCCAACAAATGTATTGCTGTCAATACATGACCGTGACCTTAACCTCTTAGAAATAAGAGCATTTGGGATAGGTCTATCTTGATTCTGATGCCTATATTTCACTTTAAAGCAATCAGAAATGAAGTGTCCTTTTTTCTTGCAATAGGTACACGTAGGAATAGACAAGGATTTTGAATCAAGTTTATCAGAAGCTTGATTTTTAGAAGTTGTGCCAGACTGAGTTATAGGAGGAGTTGTATTGGGCTGAAATACCTTTCTACCAGTAGACTGCTGAGTGAATGATTTGCTTACAACATGAAATTTATGAGTTAAGGAATACTCATCGGCAGCAAGAGCAGTATTTTCCAAGGTTTCAATCTTATGCTCTTCAAGATGATTCTTAATGTCATTAGGAACACAGTTTTTGAACTCTTCAAGTAACACAAGTTATTCAAGACTTTCATAATCATGTTAAACCTTCCTGGCTAAGCACCATCTCTTAAATAACTGCACTTTCTCTCGAGCAAATTCAACATAAGTTTGTCCAGTTTCTTTTGTATAGTTT
>JAECUM010062434.1:0-12837 GCA_016617855.1 Megalonaias nervosa | reverse complement strand
GGATCGCTGTTTTGTAACTGGCTTGCAATAAAATTCTGGAAATAAAATGAACATTTTAGAAAAGACAACAGCAAAAAACAATAAGAACACGTCTTGCTTTCAGTATTAACACTTTCTTAGTGATCAAGGTGTAAATGAAAGAAAATAAAATACCTAGACTTGTAGAAAAAAAGTAATAAGTGCTCCCAATTCATGTTTCTTTCGCGCTTGTCCATTTTGCAACAATTCTATTGTAAGGGTTATAAAGATATGAACGCAAAACCTGCATATTTTTTATCTTGTTAAATTGTCGTATGTGTGCTGTTTTACCTCTATTTATAATGGAGAATTTGAGAAAACCAAAGAAATGACACTAGATCTTTATGGTTCAGAAATTTCTATTTTATGGTGGACATCTGCCACTAACAAATAAAACCAAAGTAAAGTCATGCTGAAAATCACCTTCTCATCCATATTGTTAATAAACAGAAGAACAGGGATTCTCCCAGGAACAAGGTTACCGCAGTATGTGGATGCGTCATCCCATGATAGTCGCTGAGAACTGTTCAGAAGATCGCTTACATAAAAACAGCCCGTGTCCAATGGAAACCAACCGGGCCCATCGGGACAATATTCGTCTGAAGAAAAAAAAAATCACTATTTATTACAAAAAAAAAATCTCATAAAAAGGAACAAAAAATAAATATTAATAAATAAAGATTGACCTCTGTTAAAATGATTCTTGGGTTTTTCTGCTTCGTGAAAATTCAAAATATTACTTGGTGCACAGACAAGCACAAATATGAAACTGCACGAGCAAGTGGTAGATTCCTTTAATGTCAACGCTACGATACGAAATCATGTGTGTCAAAGGACCTACCCACCAATGAAAAAAAAAATTCAGTATTTGAACGAACGTTTTACATAGTCAAAATAGTAAAGCATCTTTATTTTAAGGAAGAAATCCAACAGCGTTGGTAATAAAAAAACCAAACAAAGTTTCATGAAGAAGAATACATTCATGTTTACTGGAATAACTGGCAGGATTAGCTATGTTGTATAATTCTATTCTTAACAACTGTGACAAAAAAAGAAGAAAAAGAAAATTTGTATGAAACCCTGCAGACTATTGTAAAGAAAGCTGTATATATCTTGATATTCTGTAGAATGATATTTTTGAAAGATATTTCGAATAATTGTTTCCCACATACTTACTTCTATTTATAACAAATTTACAAATAAATCCGAATAGACTGTCACAATATTCATCACCGAACTTCCCAAATTCATTCATTGCTCCACAGTCTTGATCGTCATAATTATCGGGCTCATTCCTCCATTTTCTATTCAAACAAACAAGTAATGGCATAAGTATTCGACGACTATGTAACGGCTAGACATTTGTGGATGGGGGAAATAGTTTATGGTAGCGTCTGAACGATCTGATAACAATATTAATGCTAGTAAATTAATTGATCTTGACATTATGAAAGAAAAGCGACTTATCTAAATGGTTGGTGCTGCAGACTCGGCAACATAAGATTATGGGTTCGGTCCCAGCTGCAGCATTGCCTTTGTACCAAGTGAAGCATCGATAATTGTCAATCAACTACAGATTATCAACGTGACCCGCTGACCAATCAGATTGCTAGACGCGTACAGCATGGCATCATCGACTTCTTAATGGTTATTTGTACAGGTCAAACAATGAGCCATCCTACACGTGGATAAACTTTACTGTGTAACTTGTATAAATTAACATAGTTTTTACTTTAATTATAATCCAAAGGCATTCATGAACTAATTCATGTAAATTTGAACGGAACATTATACATTTTGTAGAAGTTAATTTACTAATAAGTAACATCTTGTCAACTTTTGTCAGTTCTGTATGGAAGGTTGCCTTAGACAACATATATAGTAGTCATACAACTATTTTGGCGTATTTCTTTTGAGAAACGAAAAAGTTTTCTTTTAAAGCAACTCCGTACTTAATAAACAAAAAAAAAAAACAGAATGGAAGTGGGAATAAAAAAGAATTATTCAGTTAAATTCGTACATAATCGAGTTATCGCCTCCTCCAGTCACCCAGTTCCAGATACCACTACCATCGATACTCAGACCGACCCACCATGCGTCAGTGCGATAGTCCTCAGTTTGGATCTGTATCCACTGCTAAAAGAGACAAAATGATTGCAAAATATGACTCCTAACGTTAAAGATTTACACTTTAAAAGAAAACAATACAATTATACCTCTTACTTGTTACCAGCGATTTAAAATACTTTTGATTTTATCCAGATTAGTGTACACCTAAAAATTTACTATCGCGTTGAAGTGCTGATGAGCATATATCATCATTTCTCAAACAATCCTTTTAGTTTGTGAAAACACATTTTATCTGACAATGAAATATTATTTAACAAGTATCAGTATGATTTCAGCATCATTTTGTTTCATTAAGCATGTACACAGTCATCACTCAACGTTTCCTACCCTCTTTTCATATTACGACACAGTATTCGAACCTGTGCATCTGTGCCATTTTTCTGGTAATCTGTGAACCCCATTTTTTTTCTTATTTGGTAGACAATCGGTCTGATTAGTCTCATTTATGTTAATTTTGTGCGACCTTTTGTCTTTTCTTTACCTACAGATTTTTATTAAGACCGGGAAAAATCTCCTGGGAGATAAAAAGAAAATCCAGACGGTGATGTGTAAATGTCTCTCAGCCAGCTATCACTATTGAACGTAAAATTTTAAAGCTCGATCATTTACATACGAATTATGAGACAAGTATAACTACTGAGAAACATCCAATCAGTCAGTCAATCAATCAATCAATCAATCAAAAAACCAATGAATGAATCAATTTACACATCCATAATTAACTCACACTAATAAAAGTTTCCAAGACTGCTTTCTTATGTATTTATATTTATGTACTTACTTACCTTCATACCTTTATAAACGGCTCATTCTCCCCATGAACTATGACTTTGACTTGAATTTTAGTATCACGAAGTTTAAAGAAAAGACAAACTTTACTCCTCTAAATCTTTCAAAGTGGTTTTTTTTTACCAAAAACATTTTTTACTTAGCCTATACATTTAGAGTTTGAAACTCTGTGATGATCAATAAATCAAAAATAGAGCTAAACATATTTCAGATAATATTTAATCATGACAAAATGCTTAACAAATTAACATCATTATTGCCCCCCCCTTTTTTTAAATAAAAAAATCAATAAAAAAATCAAAATCATGTTACCAGTTCTGACTGAGAGCCAACAACCATAAGGTCTGCGCCTTGTAGTTGACATTCCTGTCTGGCCTCTTGATACGTTATCAGGGCTTTGACGTTCCAGTAGTAACAATTGTTGTTTGCCTTCAGCCATCCATCATCACACGCAATTTCAGATGTGTACAGGTCACCACATACGGCATAAAAGCCTTGAATTAACATGAATTGATAAGAATAAAACAATAATATGATGTCTTTTAATTAAATATCAGTATTCTAATATGTCCAACAACGTGTATCATGTACAGGTATAAATTTGTATCTATTTATAGACTTTTGTTGCTATTTTACCACCATTATTCCTGCTACTACTACTGCTGCTACTTCTACTACTACTACTACTATGAAACATAATAAAATTGCTGTTATTCTTGCTAGTTTTAAGGGCACTTTTAACACATTATTGGTAACATCATGTTGAAAACATAGGTGCTAAGTGCCCTTCACATGCATTTAATGTGACAATCTTCCCGGACTGACTGGTCGGGTATTTAATCCGGGACAATAGGATTATGAGTCCGACCGTCTATGAACTAAGCTTTCGCGGTTCCAAAAGCAAAAGAGGAGGAGGAAGAAGAATTTAAAAAGTCGAATAATATAGATGTGAGGGAATTTATTTAATTTACACTTTCCTGGTCATTTGCTATGTTGTCATTCGATTCACCTAAATTAATATAGATATAAATGTTATGGGCATCTTGGCGATGCAAACAGAAATACAGTCAGACAGTTGGTCCGATGGTGATTATTGCCACATCAGCACATCGATCGCTATTTCGCGCCGAGGCAATGGCAAATAAAGCGTCTTGCACAGGGACGCACTGCGCCAGTGTACTTGATCTGGTTTATGTAGGATTTGAACCCGCGACTTTTAGGTTTTTAGCCCAGCACTATTCCACTGAACCGCGGCGGCTCTATTTTAGACACGCAAATAGGCAAAACTACCACCCAAAAAAAAAAAAAAAAAAAAATACAAAAAAACCCATGATCAAGCATGATTACCTAGAAGTGCTCCACATAAAACTTTCAGCAGTGACATGCCAGGCATAACATTAAACAAGGCAACAGGAGAGATATTAGCCGGGCCCTGAAAAAAAGTCCATTCATTCAATCACTAGTTTACGTACCTATATTCATAGTCATATTTCTATTTTTGCATCTTTCTAAAGTTAACTTCGACACTAATCATATCTGTCTGTCAGTCTGTCTGAAACTGTGATTGATCAATGACCTCCCTGATAGATAAATATATAAATAGATAGATATATGGAATATATATAGATTGATAGGTAAATAGTGGTAAATAGATATGTAGGTGAATAGGTAGATAGATATTCATTGCTGTCTGTCAGTCTGTCTGAAACTGATTGATCGATGACCTCCCTGATATATATATATATATATATATATATATATATATATATATATATATATATATATATATATATATATATATATATATATATATATATATATATATATATATATATATATATATATACTGCATATAGCAACACAAAGACATCAATGATTGATCACTTTCCATACTACTGCATATAACAACGCAAAGGCACCACTGTTGGACCACTTTCCATAATATTGCATATAGCAACACAAAGACATATCTGTTTGACCACTTTCCATACTACTGCATATACCAACAGAGATATCTCTAATGGATCACTTTCCATACTACTGCATATACCAACACAAAGACATCAATGCTGGATCACTTTCCATAACAACGCAAAGGCACCACTGTTGGACCACTTTCCATAATACTGCATATAGCAACAGAAAGACATATCTGCTTGACCACTTTCCATACTACTGCATATAACAAAAACAGAGACATCACTGCAGGGCCACTTTTCATACTACCGCGCATAGCAACACAAACACCTCACCGTTGGACCACTTTCCACACTACTTCATATAACTACACAGAGACATCACTAATGGATCACTTTCCATAATGTTGCATATAACAACACAAAGACATCACCGCTGGATCACTTTCTATACTACTGCATATAACAACATAAAGACATCACTGCTGGATCACTTTCATTGCTACTGAAATACTTTCAGTAAATGCAAATGTCACAGTACCACAACCGAAATATTTTCGTTAGTACTGCATACAGAACTACCACCCCATGTTCCTAGATCTTACCACTTGACCAATGGTCTTACTACCTGTTGTTCAGAGAGTTGGCCTGGTCCTATTATATACCTTACTACTGAAAAACTATCATGTTATCAATATATACTATTCTTACCTCTGAACTAAATGCTGTTGATAAAATGCTACAATTGTGATACTTCGAGCGCAAAACAGAATACATTAGAGTTGTTCAACAGCATAAATAATGGAGTAAAGCAATACTGTGATCAACTCAACAGTCAGCAGAGAGGTGGCGCAGACATAAAAATCAATAATCTCAGAATCAAGAGACAACATGCCCATGCTTAGACGTTTCGATGATATTAAAGTATGGTCAGAGTTAGTTGTATTACAAAACAAATATCATGATGGTAACAATTGACTTCTGTAAACATTAAACATCAAAACTGATGTTTCAAATGCTATATGAAGACTGTTCATTTATAAATTGCATTCGGTAATAAAAATATGAAATATAATACATCAATCCAGAGAACAAGATGATCCAAGCTGAGCATTGTGAAGAGAGATTAAATTATGCATTTGATGTGAAAAAATACACAAATTTAAAATTCAGCTTAATTCACATTACAACATTAAGATCTCATCAAGTTTAACAAGTCAACATACTACGATTCATTACAACATTAACATCTCATCAACTTTAGCAAGTCAACATAAAACGATTCATTACAACATTAAGATCTCATCAACTTTAGCAAGTCAACATACAACGATTCATTACAACCAGATAGAGAATATGCTGTTCGATTTATTACAACCAGATAGAGAATATGCTGTTAGATTCCAAACAGCCAAAGGTGACTCAGTGTATGAAGTAGCTGGTTTTAATCAACCATTTGAATGATAAGATTTTATACCAGTTTGCAAGATTTCATGAGTTTGAAGCGTTATGTATATTTAATTTATATTGCGTGCTTGATTTGTATCCATGACTAAGGGTTGTGGATAGAGGTTGTTTTTTTTTTTTTTTGCATACAGAGAGAACAAAAAAGGCAGTTGCAGATAGATGTTATGTTGATGTTCATGCCGGTAGATAATTTTGTCAAGCACAAAGTAATATATTTTTATCGTTTTAAGTGACTGACAGATAAAGCATTTAAAAAGTCTTTGTTATAATATCAAAATTTCAATTTCTTACACAAAGAACAATCAATGGGGGAGGGGAGAAATCAATGTGTCACAATGCTACAAAATAAAATAACTTGAAAGAATAGTTTGCCGAAAAGTCTACGTATATGCACAAACAAAGACAAAGGTCCTTTACAGAAGAAATCCATATTATGTGGGCGAACAATGGCAAGCATATATTGTTGACATGCAGAGAAAGCAAACATACAACGATGGATACTAATACCTATTAGTAGTGACTATAAATACCTATTAATAGTGACTGATGTTGTTTCACAATACGCTTCGGCTGAAAAATTAAAAACAAAAGAGAGAAAACATCTACAACGCGATCGCAAAGAAATAAGTCTGAAAATGCACGTTTTGATGAGGGAAAGGCGTTTTAAAACAAATGAGTCAAGGATCGATTGCACACATCTGATACTATTCATCTTTCTAGAAGAAGAAAAAATTGGTTCATGATGTAACAAAGTTAATTGGAATAACGTTATCTGGAATAATTACTGACATAGTTGTACCGTTAACACTTTCATGATATTACACAACAATCATAGGAATTGAGTCAAAGGCTCTAAATGAAAAGATAATTAAGCAACTGAGTTTGAAACAAAATGAAATGTAGCATCAGCCATCGCTATCGATGAAGTGATTTGCAAACTGTCAACAGGTAATAAGATCAGAGATGATGAATTAATTTTCACCGTTAATAAAAAAAAAAAAAAAAAAAAAAAAAAAAAAAAAAAAAATAAGGAAATTAAATCAAGGGTAGTGGTTGAAAGCTAAGGAACAATTCAAATCGTGAGAGTTACATAACTGTAGATGCACTTCCTGACAACTAATTCTCTTTTGCTAACACAGTTGCAGTTGACAAGAGAAAGGGAAGATTTTGTTGCTGGTATTACTACATTTAGGGCTTACATAATCTCCTTTACTACATCAACGATTGCTTTCCCGATGGGTATTACAACTTAGAAATGTTGTAACAGTCTAAACAGTCTAAGGGGAAATCATTGCAAATATTGACAACTAAGAAACTATTGACGTTGATTGTTTGAAACACAGTTGAAAAGTTGAAAATTCTCCCAGAGAGAATTGAACAGAATACATAATAATCTACAATAATAAATTGCTAAAGACTGCTAGCCAGAGAATAATACCACGTCTACTGAGCCAGATGCAGTTTGCGGGTGTTACAAACTCCCCAAATCGATATATTTTCCAATACTGAAAGCACAAATATGATAGTAATGGTTATTATCATTGTTTGTTTCAATCTATATCAGTTCGCAATGTGTTTTATGTAGACTGTTTCATACAGTGCTTATGGCAATCCGAAATACTTACAAAAGTATACAATTAATAGACAGAGTATCAGCACACAAGATGAAAATGGGAAGGTAATAGATTTTAACGATATGAATGTAGTTTGTGTTTTCTACTTTAAGTAACTAGTAGAGTACACACAAAATGTTTGGAAATATATCCTTTCGAGCTCGGACTAAACCATTAAACTTTGGTACAAAAAATAATGGAAACGTACAAAAGTAGGTCAAACGATTAAAAGAGATTTAAAACCCAGTAATAAGCGTATTTGAAACTGAAGTAGAAAAAAATACCCTCGTGTTAAGGGGCAGCATTGATAAAAATCAAGTCTTACACAAAGGCTGTAAAAACTGGAATAAACAAAAAAGAAACCCCACTGACATTAAGAATTAAACAAAACGACACTCACGTAAGTTGTACCACTGACAGTTAATACTGAATTAAACAGAAAGGAACTGAAATTAAATGGTACCACTGACATAGCAATACTGAAATAAGGAAAATGATACTGACGTAAAGTTGTACAACTGACAGAGTAAATACTGAATTAAACAAAAATATACTGATATTTAGTGGTACCACTGACAGAGTTAATACTGAATTAAACGAAATGACACTGACGTAAACTTGTACCATCGACAGATTAAATACTGAATTAAACGAAATGACACTGACGTAAAGTTGTACCACTGATAGATAAATACTGAATTAAACGTAAAGACAGCAATTTAAAAGTAATTTGTACTGCATTGTCATTTAGAGTGGATGAAACAAAAGAAGAAATCAAATAAAACAAACATGATTTTGAGGAAATTAGAAAACCAAATTCCTGGATGTATAACAATCTACGATTTTCGAATTGCATCAAGTCATGGCTTTCTCAATCAGGATGACACTAAGATTTATTTTGGAGTCAGGGCTCTCTCCATCGGTATGATACTAAGATCCATTTTGGAGACAGATTCATAATTAGAAAACTAAGTAGTAACCATAAAAAAGGTTGTGAAGGGCCGTTAAAAGTGTTTAAACCTGACATTATATCTCAGGCATTGGTTAATACATAGATTTAACTATGCACGATCACGTTTTTCCGAATACAGCACACACATCAAATATCATTACTATACAAATACTGGGCATACACACAATTTTGATATGTGCGCGTGTATGTGCTTTGAACTAAGAACACTTCTCATATCTACTTCAGCGCTCACGAAAAAGATGTTTGCTATAAAATTAGAAATTGGTAAAGAGTTAATGGAGACTTAGATAGTCTCATAGACATTTAATGATGGACTGCATGAAAATTCGAACTTAATGGAGACTAATAGATAGTTAATTGTGGACTATATGCTCATTCGAGAAAAAAAGAACCATTTTGTATCGCAGCTATTAAGCGGAAAAAGGGTACTTCAGCCCAAGGAATATTAACTCTCTTGCCTTGTTCGTCATTCTCGTATCATCATTTATTATTTTATTGTTTACAAATATCTAGTGAAAAGTTGCAATCCGATACATTAACATGAATAAAAAAAAGTAGTATGCCAGAAACCATGCAATTCCAGTTCTATATAATACCACGCTGTGCCAATTCTGCCAAGAAATAATTATATGCTACTTCCGTAAAGAGACAATGGTTTGCCAGTTCTATACAGAAATCATGCTGTGTCAGTTGTGTTCAGAAACAATGGTTTGCCAGTTTGTTTTATGGAAACCGTGGTTTGCCAGTTTTATACATAAAAACATGATTTGCTACTTCTATATAGAAATCATGTTATGCCAGTTCTATATAGATACAATGTTCTGCCAGTTCCATATTGAAAAAAAATGGTTTGCCAGATCTATATAAAAACCATGTTATACCAGTTCTTTACATAAATATTGATATGCCAGTTCTATAGAGAAGCTATGCTATGCTAGTTCTATATAGAAATCATGGTTTGCCAGGTCTACATAGAAACCATGATATGCCAGTTCTTTACAGAAATCATGGTTTGCCAGTTCTATATAGAAACTATGGTATGCAAGTTTTATATAGAAACCATGCTATGGCCGTTCTATTCAGAAACCATGGCTTGCCAGTTCCACATACAAACCATGTCATGCTATGTCATTTCTATACAGAAACCATGGTTTACATGATATGTCAACCAATTTCACGTTGGAAAATTTGCTCATCAATTTGCTTCTTTGTTTTATTTTACTGATTGTAAAATGTACGTGTCCTCACCTAAGTAACAGTTCCAAATATAGTAGTCAGTGGCAGGGGTGGGTGGGTGAGTGCATGCATAGATATTATCGACAACAGCATTAACCACTAAACCCTCACGTGTTACTACTTTACAAATGAATGGTACCAAACGTTACCATTTTTAACTTGGTTCTTAATTTCAAGCGTATCAGCTTTTGCAAAGCAAATATATCGCTAAAAGGGATTACTTACCCCAAGTATGTTTGTCAAATCTGTAGATACAACGCTTTCCTTGAAAGCAGTCAAAAGTGATGATGGGATTTCGTGAATCTAGTGATTACTTTTATGCATTCAGTTGCTATTTTAGGTCCATAGGTTTATAAGCGATCTCTAATGTACAGAAACAACATTTAAACACTAGAGAAAGAAATACCGCATGGGTATTTGAGAACAAATTTGATGTACTAGAAAAATGTATACACGTACTAGCACGATAGCATCCCCATACATGAATTTCAATGACGGTAAATATAGGCCCATATCCCAGGGTAATATAATGATATCAGGACGGACTGATAAGGGAATAAGATAACTTATTGTTGACACGTTCGAAAATAATCAAATTTGTGACTAGTACATGTACATGTAATATATTATATATGTGACCAAGTTTGCTAGACTGGGGTCCAAATTTCGGCATATAACCTACATACCATTTATGGAAGACATCTTTAAAATTCATAGATATATGACGATGCGTAAGATGCACTGACCTTGTGCTGTGCGCTCTTTTATTGAGAGTGAAGGCGTAAGATATTATAGACATCAGAACATACACACACACACGCATATATATATATATATATATATATATATATATATATATATATATATATATATATATATATATATATATACGTACAAAAAGGTTGCGAATAGAATATTAATACACATGAGCAGTAAGTCAGTCTCTTGGGTAAAAATAGCCATTTCCCGTCAATGTGTGACCAATGAATATTCGAACCTACCTTAAAAGTAATTCTTGCTGAACAGCCGCTTGTCTTAACAGGATGCAGATGCGTACTAAGGGGGGTGCGGAGGGGGGACGGGGGCGGTCCGCCCTGAGTGACAGCCAGAAAGGGGGTGGGTGCCATAGAGAGAGTTGAAAGACCAGTACAGGTTTTCAAACCAAATGAAAAATTCGCCAATGTAAAAGTTATTTCCAATTTTCTTATGACAGCATTGTATTGTTTAGAAATCTGCTTGCACACATAATATATTTTTCCGTGTGTTTACATTTTAAAATTATTTGTGAGGGTGCCAAAGGAAGGATCCGCCCCGGGTGCCAAAAAATTTAGGTACGCCCCTGAGAGGATGTACTCTATTCTTCCAAAATATGTTTAACACAGGTTTAATAGGGTTTTCAGGTTAAAACCCTTATGTAATAATGCCATCAAATGTAATAAGAGTTTTACACTATGGCAGTGTTTATATAAACGGAGTTAACAACGCATAACAATATTCATAAATTTTTACATCACATGGAACATCGTGGAGTAATAATGGATTTATTTCGGCCCCTCTATCCAATATTTATCCCTATTGAAACGATACAATGAAAATTAGAATAACTAAACTCATATTGTTCAACGTTCCTGTAAGACAGGGGCAATTTTTATTGCGGGTTTTCTGATGTGTGTGTGAGTCTGTTAATACTACGTTTCTGTGTATTATCTTCGAAAAGTCGCAGCAGTAAATTTTTAACTATCTGTTTAAATAACAAGGGAACTTGCATTATCCAATCGGCGGCGTTGAGTCAATTTTTCTTCAGAGGTTTCCCCTTTAAGAAAATTTAAACGCATGTCCCCTTTCTCCAATAAGATCTAAATGCATGAAGGAGCAAAGATGTCGAATAAATATGGCCCAAGCCCGCAGAAAACTTTATTCCTAAGCAATTTTTTCTCTGTATCGTCGTGACATCAGGACTCAGAACACAATTAATTTTAATATATATTCTCCACATTTGTTTCTCAGTACTGAACTTTCCACTGTGTGACAATCAATACAAATCATATGTTAATCGAAATACGTTCAAAGATGACTTCACGGTTAAGTTTTTGTCATAGGTTCACCAGCATTTCTCTGAGAGGATGAACTGTAAACAAAGCAACATGCAGTGGAACACATTGCACTTCCTGATCATCACCAAAGCTTTATTACTCACTGTGTACTGTCGCCGAAACACACGCAGACAACCATACCATAAGCTCATATTCTAAAGAATAAACAATTACCGTTAAATCCATACCAAGAATGACAAAATCTAACTCTTTTATCATCACCAAAAGGAGACAGGAGAAAATGCTCTAAAATAGACTGGGACTACATTCGCGGGTACTGAACCGGAACTAATAATTGTCATCTGATTCCATCCGTTTCGGAGCTTCATGTGGAAACAGATCACAATTAATAGTTCCGGTTCAGTACCCACAAAAGCATAATATACAGACTTATAGAGATAAGGTATAATTTTGCTGCCCCCCACCCCAACAAAAAGACCCAATAAAAAACAGGTTTAGACCTTGTACTGACAAACTTTGGCGCGATACAAACTGCTAAGGCTGACTAACAGCACAGATTTATAAACTGAACTGCATGTTGGAAACTCTGAGCAAAGGATGTAAATAGAAATTCAACCTTATTCAATGTTACAAAATAAAAC
>JAECUM010062433.1:0-16820 GCA_016617855.1 Megalonaias nervosa | reverse complement strand
CCTACCTATCAATCTATCTATCTATCTATCTCAGTTACTAAAATAAGCATGAAAATCGTATGCTAGAGAGGGGCGAAGTGAGAAAGCTGAATGATTGTTTTAATTGGTTTGAAAAATCTCTGGAAGACGTAAAATAGCCAAAAGTCAGTCAGGTGAAGCAGTCACTAGAATGTTGAAATGACTAAGAAAAATGGACACAGCAAAATGAAGGAGTCATGCTTGTATTTGTACGTGAGCATAACACTTCTAAAAACATTGTTTAGTTAGTGAACATTTCCAATATATTTTTAGAGCCTTATTTTTGGATATTCGGATGTTTCACCAGAATACTCATCAATTCACAATGAGGGAAAAACATCTGCGACTATTGAACATGATACAATAATGAAATTAAAAGAAAAGTACACAGATCATAAATTTATACCTGCTGGCGACTTTAAGGCATGTTACAAGTACGGAACCTGGTTTCTTTAGATATGATAATACTACTAACCCACTTCTTGATTGTAAGTATGCGTCAGATTCGGAACTTGATGATCTTTGCAAACCGAGATTAAAGGTAGACAAACCATTATGGAGAATAACTTTTTAACGTGTGCAGAATTACTGGACTTAGAATTTGAAAGTCATTGGTATGAGTTAGGTACGATTAAGCTTTTTAACGTAGCTTTACCATTTTTTCAGTCATATCGCTACGATGTCTGCAGTGTGGCAGTTTATAGTGATGTCTAGCACTGGGGCATCATGCCACAGACATGTAGCATGATGTCCCATCCAGTCACATTATCCTGACACCAGGCCTACAAGTCCTAACACTAACCTCTTAATGCTGAGTGCCTAGCGAGGCAGCTGTTAGTACCATTTTTATAAGTCTTTGATATGACTCGGCCGGGGTTTGAACCCGTGACCTCCCGCATCCAAGACGGACGCTCTAACTACTAGGTCACCGGAGCGGTCCATAAAGGCATCGGTAAATACAAGCAATTTACAATAATTTATATTCAAGTTCATTTAATTATCTCCCTTTGATGTAGATGAATACATATGTATCTACTGAATATTCCGACAGATTCGATTTTAAGGGCGTGTCGGACAATTTAATATTTACTCCAGTGTGTAAGTATATATAGTACAAAAGCCAATGGACCACCGTTTGTCGAGTCATTTACAATTGTATTTGCACAATGATACGAAATATTAAAAGCAGATATTTAATACGATCCTTTGAAGAAATATTTAAGTCTAAAATAATGTGTATTACGACCTGCAAAATAAATCAAGGTCGGTGCTTCAAGATGGCCAAATAGTGCTATTAGCGTTACCTAGAAATTTGAAATCTCATCCAAGGTTTGATAGAGATTGTAAGTTTGAAATGTCTCTGTTTAATAAAACAAGTGAAGTACTTGAAGCGTATAAGTTTCATCATCATAAAGAGATTTGCCGAAGTAAAAAATCCGAGAATAAAAATGAGCGAAAAGGTGCCAGTGATATAAAACAATATTGGCGGTAAATTGAGTGATTTTTTAAAAGTGCATTATCCATATTAATTATCCAATACTTGCTCAATTAGTTCATAAATAATTTGATATTGGGTATTTTCCACAAAACTGGTCCAGGACTTATCGACAACAACCGTTGTCTAATGGAAGTTCTAACAAGGTGCCAAGATTTTCAATAATTTTCCTCTAATCAATGAATGACCATAAAATATCCCAACTTCATATTTGTCTCACAACTTCACTATTGCATGACCTCACACCATCATGATTTCTTCTTGTTAGGATTCCGTAGAGTAATGTCAGTACTTAAATACCATAAAATACAAATCACCACTCAAACACCAGATATAGGGAACTATTTTCCTACTCTATCCCTGGGTCAGTGGAATCACGATTATAAACCTGATTTCACCTGTATCACTCCACCATATTAACTAATAAAAGGCGTCTCCGGATAATAGAACAATCCCTTCTACATTACTCTATGGTAGAAAATATCAGTCCCTATCACAAATATTTCACTTGGAAGTAGAAAATCAATCAACACCTTTAGATTTAAATAGGAATTTCTTGGTTCATTCCCACTTATCCATCTCTGATCTGAACTCAATACAAAACTAAACCATGCCATTATGAAATGTAATCAACACTGCACTCTGTGACGTTTGCCCCTAAATATTAGCTCTTACTCGGGTGAGGAATATTTCCCCAAAACTGACTTCCATAATTAAACAACTAATAATTAAAATATAAAAAAATCTATAAAATGGAGACGTACATACAAATGACACATAACCTAGACGTATTACACTATGTTAAACTTGTCGATAGGTTAGGGAATATTATTATGAAGAGAAAAGTGTTAAAGAGGCCAGGTGTTTATAGTGGCAAACGGGAATAGTAATGTTAAAATTGTTTAGGAAGAAAGGGTAGAAAGTTACTGTCGACAAACGGGAATGTTAATGTTATTTTGTTTAAATCTGCAATCCATCACACACATTTACAATCCAACAAATCACATATACTATCCGCCCCCAAACCCAATCCAGCAACCGCCTTTTTATTGCTATCCAAGCGCACACCCCAACAATCCAACGAAAAGGGTAGGAAGTGTTTATGCACGTGCTTTCATACAAACATACTATCACACCCAAGGGTAAGAAGTGTTTATTACTACTGTACCCTCTCACATATGCTATCACACAGAAGAGAGAAGGGATAAAAGGGGATTTAGCTTTCAGTTGTCAGCAACACAGACATATAGAATCATACACAAAAACATAAGCAAACAGACAAATGAATACACAAAACATAAACTCAAATTTTCTTTGCAAATAGGATTAGTATTTTTCTTTTCGAGAGGTCTGCGTGACCTAGAAAATTGCCGTTGTATTTGTTAACCAACGGATGTAGATAAAATGACATCGCCTAACCGGCCTTCTTCTTCTCAAACTTCTTCGCTGTGTCTGTGACCCTGGTTATAGCCCAGGATATCTTTACATAAATGTGGTAGCCCGGGTTAAACAGTATGCCCGAAACGACAGTTGATGACTCTACTCTTATCCGTATCTTGCTGGAGATGTCTTGAGAACAGGTGACACCATAGGAGAATACGCTTGTATATCTAGCTTAAGATCGGTTGGAAACGGATTGAAATATTTCACCAGTCAAAACGTGCGTTACAAAATTCAGTCAGAACTCGGGATTCTCTTCCAATTAGAAGAGTGCAGACGAATGACGTCGCTTTCAGTATATAGGTGTATCAGCGTTCCAACGGTTTACCATTGCGGAACGGTTTGAATACCATACCTATGGCCCATTACATGAAGACAATGTATTGGGGTGCAACTGCTGCGGATAGTGATAGTACTACGACTACGAATGCTGCTGCAACCAATACCTTTCTTCCAGAAGAGGATGACTTCAATTAATCTTTAGCTCATTCCCTGTAGTCTCATTAAGGATGTTTGCATGCTGCTCTAGTACTTCCATCACCTCCTCCTCCATTATTACCATTGGTAGATGATTTCAAAACGAGATAGAAGGAAAAATTGGACAATTATTTGCAACGACAGCAAGAAGCAGAAGAAGTATTTTATTCAACAGCATTAAGAGGAGGAAAAAATGAAAACGAAAAGAACTAGAAGAAGAGAATGCGAGTTTTGCATTATGAAGAACAGAAGGAAGGATGTTAAAACAAAATGATACGTGTGCTACATTTTAGCAAAGTTAAAGGATCTGAGACAAATGTGTCAGACTTTTATTTAGCTCAACGCAAGAGAAAGAGATCTTAATGTGCCAAGATTTCTAAATCTTCGTCCATTTTCACATCACTGAGATGCCAGAAGCAGCAGCAGCAGCAGTCGCTACTACCACTAACACAGCAGCTACAGCGGCAAGAGACGGAGTAGCAGGACTTGGCCGTGGGAAGAGATTAAGACAGTTAAAGCTGATGATGTCAAGTCCACACGTATTTCTGTGATTCAATTTTCAAAATTCCTTCACTTGTATAAGTTCCTCCTCTTCAGTGTCTTCTAGTTATCTTGCCATTTTTAGTTTCTTACTGGTATGGGTTCTTCCTTTTCACTGTCTTATTGTTGTCCCGCCTTCTTGAATTTCGTGACTGGTATGGATTCTACAGTCTCTGAAGAATTCCTGCTGGTTGTTCTCTTTTTCTTGGGACACATTCTTTGCGGAGAGAAATGACGGGGCTATTTAGAAACAAAACCATGCATTCCTGAAGGAACAGAACGAATTCTTCGCTCGAATTGCAAGTGAACCTTTGTCAGCCCATTGTCTGAAACACGTTCAACAACATAAATGTGTTTGCGAATTATTGAGATTGTGCTTCTTATGGACATTTTACTCGAACCAATAACCCAAAGGCACACGTTTGTCCAGTAAAGGAAAGATGCTGTTTTTGTGACAAAGTTGTAGACTTTGAACATCAATGCCAGATTAAAAAAATATGAAAATATAATGGAGTAAGATTTCAAGGAAGACCAGAACAAAAACAAAAATGTTTCCGTAGATCATCGTGCTTCGGAGCAGTGTATAAACAAACTATACATTGTCACTATCCCAATAATAGAAAGATTTCAAGAGGATGTGACAAAATCTTTCATGGTTCTCGTACTTGTCCCGACTTTGCTGAATGGATTTTAGACCCTACCTGCGACACTTTGTGCGAAGAGGACATTCAACGTTATGAGGACTGTCATGGATATGCTACATTTACGGCTCACACTTTCCCGGGATACAGTGGACAATATTTTTTTCAATATTTATTATTCAGAACAAGGCATCGAATGTCCCAATGTCACCACGAATGGATCCAAATTTATCTACATGAAAGTGGAACAAACACAGTTTACAGATTCTATGACATATCTGGACATGACTTTGAGTAGAATGTCTAAAACGTTCGGAATGACAGAATGGCCAAAGGTTATTTCCCACACTCTCTCAGCAACGAAACTAATCAATACGTTCCACATTTGAAGACGTTCACTATTACGCCCCCTATGGTATATACATGTAACTACTAGAAGCATATTACGCGTGGTACCAAACTCATTCTTCAAACCAGTTTGACGTTCAAGAAGAAATGTTGAAATATTGCGATCTGATGTGGACGTTTTATTGCATTGTTGTAGAAAATTTCGGCAATTATTTCTGTATCACGGAGGTATCGATCCTTTGAAAGGAAGCTTCTGCCACGGTTAAAGCGTGTGGATTAGTCTATCGAAAGAAATTCATGCCTGAGAACAAATTAACCATCATGCCCCTCAGTCGTACCACTCCTTCATCCTCCGTCGATAGCCAGCTAACGTTTTGCATTGGCACCACTACATGTGTTAAGTAAAGACAAATGCATACAACATTCTAGAAACAGCGGAGAAAAGAAATTTGGAGGTCTTTCTATAAATGGCTGGGATACAGAAAAACATAAGATGGTGTACGAATTCCAGAAGTGTTTATTTCACGGATGCCCTACTTGTTTTACTAAATGAAACCTGAAAAGTCCTTTCTCAGAGTTCATTATGTAAGAGCTGTACAAATAAACATACCAACGATGCCAGAGGTTAAAAAGTTAATAATACCAAGTGACATAAATGTGGGAATACAATTAAGATCGGCGTTTCAAAACTGATCCAGAACTGAGACGCATTTTTTGCCGAAAGATACGACATAGTGTTAATTGAACCTTTGAAACCACGTGACAGTTTGTTTGTATGACAAATCAATGCAAACATACATGCTCTACGACGTGAACGAATCTCAAGCAGAAGTAATGACATATATCTATGTACTCTCAGGTGTGCAAATATGCTTGACTTTCTATAGGGCACCCTGAAAAGAACACATCGACGTGAAACGGAATATGACGGGATGGTCAAATACATAGTTTTATCTTCAACCCATTAGTACCATCCGGTCTTACCACATCATTGCCAAGGAAAACTGATGTTTCCTCTATGTCGTACGTGTTGAAATATGTAATCAAGACCAGCCATGTTGCCACAAGGATGGAGAACGCGCTTTGACGGGAACGTGGTTATCCATCTTCGTGTCAGACTAAGGAAGACAAATTGATACGTTCAATGAGCTGTACCGATCCTCAGAAGGTATCACTTTTGGAAATAACTGCTCCGGTGGCCTAGTGGCTAGAGCGTCCGCCTCGGATGCGGGAGGTCCCGGGTTCGATCCCCGGTCGAGTCATACCAAAGACTTTAAAAAAAGGTACTAACAGATGCCTCGCTAGGCGCTCAGCATTAAGAGGTTAGTGTTAGGACAGGTCGGCCTGGTGTCAGGATAATGTGACTGGGTGGGACATCATGCCACATGTCTGCGGCATGATGCCCCAGTGCTAGACATCACTATAAACTGTCACACTGCAGACATCGTAGCGATATGACTGAAAAATTGTTAAAGCTATGTTAAAAATCTAAATCGCACACACACACACACACACACACACACACACACACACACACACACACACTTTTGGAATACGTGGAAACGAAGGACGGTGATCGTTTTAAAACCATGTTAAATTATTTGTGCGGACAATTGGTGCAACGTCCGATATTAATGGAGACGAATTACTTGGCAAATCGAAATTGCAACTTTCAACCGGTGGACGACAAAAGAAGACTTATGAAACACGTGAAAATCCTTGTAATGTGGCGAATTTTGAAGACTTATTGAAACTTAAGGTTGAATAAATTGTGCATTGAAGTTATCATAGTCAAGCCAGAAAGGTCTTGAGAAAGTTCACTGATATTTCTCTTATTTCATCTCTGAACGATAAGTGGGTCTACGTTTAAGCTTCAGTGGAATTGACCGAGTCATCGTAACGGTATAGTGACAGAGAGTACATTAGATTTACCAACCGTATCGGTTGGAGGAGACTTTATGTCAAATAATTGATCTTCAAAGGAAAGATAACTGCAACATATGTTAGGCTGTTAAAATCTGATGAAAGACATGATTATTTTGGGGGAAGGTTTAGGAACAGTTGTTTCCGACTGGTCAGAAAACATTTAGGTGTACACTTTGGGAGACTGAGAATTTATAGGAGCAACTTTAGACAAATTTCTTCAGTCCGATTTTGCCTTGTGAGAAGACAAAAGGTCCGACTTCTTGGGAAACTTGAGAATAGTGTCCCTCGTAGAAAGGCCAGATAGCTGTCTTAAAAGGGAAAGACAGGCTATAGTGCTAGGACGCACGATTGTGTGGAAAAGAAACAGCATTATGGTACGCAATTTTAGTTTCCATATAATATTCTATTTCATTTGTTTGTTTTATGCAAATGTGTTGATATGCTTATGATTCACGCATGTATCGTGTATTCATTTCGTAGGACTCTGTTGATATGTTAGAGTGTTATGCAATTTAATTCTTTAATTTAACAGTTATTAGTTCATTGATAGAATTGACGGATTGCATGTAATCAAATATTCAATGTGTAGTATTCCATACGGATTTATGATGTAATCCAAAGAATGTTAAAATATGCAGTATTTCATAGGGATTATGAATTAACCCTAATATGCAGGTGTGGCATATATTTTATGATTACATAAATTGATTTCCTGTGTAGGATGATGCTGTTATCGTGAGTTAATGACAATTGTATATTTATATATGATTTCGCAATGCTTAAATGATCTTGCAGGTTATTGGTTACTGTAGCTAGATTTAGTGAATATTATGCCATAAGTAATTGAGCATTTATTTTATTGAACAAAATTGACTAGTCAAATGTAAATAAGACGTGCAGTAACGTATGCTGGTATATACGGCCGCATTTGTCTGTATAGATCACGTGGTAATTTCTAATCAATTGCCGTGCGGCGAGGGCAATGAACTGTCGAGCTAAGGTCATTCCTACTAAATATAACGGTGTACCTTACCAAAATACGGAAATCTGTAAGGACAGTTATTTGTTAAGATCACATTATGTCAGAATTTATGCAGTGTGAATCGCTAATCTGAATACGAACAAAGACAGTTTATATATATATATATATATATATATATATATATATATATATATATATATATATATATATATATATATATACAGATAAGTGGTGAAAACATATCTAGCTCTCGTAATACTCTCGTATTTAAGGAAACACTTTTATTCCCTTCCGGAAAAGGAAAACCCGATGAGTCAGAGGGAAATCCGCATCTAGAAGAGGTCGGAATAATCAGGGTCAGAAAGGGGACCAAAGCGTACACATTAGACGTGAAAATACAAGACCAGAGGAGAGAGACGTCAGGTGATGCTGTCAAGCGTGGAATTGTACTCTCTAATTCACCACTCGTAACATGATGTAAATTGAACACTGCGACTAAAATCTATCAATGTAAATCTGTTGGATTGAAAGTGAAATTTTGGTTATGTATTAATTGATTAGATTTATTTTAGTAAATCTGTTGGATTGAAAGTGAAATTTTGGTTATGTATTAACTGATTAAATTTATTTTTATTTATTGGTAAAGGGGGCTCGTAGTTGTTTATTTCTTTCAATAGCCTTGCTCAGTTATCTGTTAAAGTTCCATCTATCCGTCCACACTGGGCAATAGCACCGTGGGAGGTCATTCCCTAGTTAACGATCGCCAAATCAATTAAGGAGGCTTTATTGTTTAAAAAAAACCCGTTACAATCCTCCATGAAGATTTGACCTTAGTGAATTCCGAAGAAATGACACAGTTTGCATCAACCCACCCAACCAATTTGGAAATGTCATTGCAGCGGACGTGACAGCCAATGACCGTTTAAAACTGTAATCCGTCTTAGAACTTTTAGGAGATCGAGTCCACTACTTTAACACCGACAGTTATATGTACATCAGTTATCGACCCGATAGCTTTCATCCAGATATCTAAGAAAACCAATTAGGCGCATGGACTGACCAGCATCCAGAAGACACTATTCTATGTATTGCTACCAGTGGCCCCAAATATTACAGATACAAATACCGAGACCGACGGTGAGAAATTCATACCAAATGCAAAGTCAAAGGGCTGACACTGAACTCACGATTGGGTCAAGTAGTTAACACTGATGTGTTAAAAGAAGATCAAGACGTTCGCTTGAAAACATTAGTCACACAAAATTGTAGGTATGCAAATTATCAGTGAACCTTTAGAAAAAGTCTGTCAAATTGTCTACCAGGAACGAATGCGGATTCCAGAGCACATCATTCTACTGTGTAGACACGCTGAACAAGAAGGAGATAGTTCCAAGGCCACCGAGTCATTGTGAATACAAATGCCAACATAGAAAGATGGTGAATAATTCAACACAGAAACTCAGTGAGGGGCCCACTAAAGACTCCATGTCCAATAATGAACTCTAGTGCGATGCTTTGCCTCGCACCCAGAGTGATGCCGTAATTTACTACATCATCGATGCAGCACAACTATACAGCTCCTCTACCAATGTTTGTTTGTCTTCCACTCTACGAGTGAAAGCGATGCTGCCTGACCTTTCTGCTTTACTGGTAAAAGTTGTGCCACGTATGTACCAACCTGTGGGTCTCATCCATGCTTTCGTATAGATACTTTAGAAGAAAACATTTGTAGTTTGCTTCTTAAGCTAGGAGAACGTCAATTAATAACGCAAAGAACAATTTAATCCTTATAATTTTAAATCATTAGTACCTGAATGACATAAAAGGGTTGATTACATAGAAAGTGTTCAAAATGGTCAGACATTGATCAACTACCCACAACTCTGAAGAATATCAATGTTGGAAAACAACAAGGAATTCTTCCACAAGACGAAGACCTATAGGATTAGAGAAACATTTACAAGAAGTGTCACTTTAAGACGAGACTGTCCCATTCTTTACCAGTGGACACGCTGTTTCTTGAAAAAAAAAAGAAAAGAAGACATTACTGGGAATGACTAGTTAAGAAAAGGACATTCAGAATCCGACTTTGGAACTGCGATAACGCATTTACAGAGGGTTCGTCATGATACAAGTGAAAATCAACCTCAGAATGATTTTCTGAATTTTGAACTAATGCTAGCTTTACAGTATGAAAGACCAATTATTAAGAAAGACACACAACGCTACGTGGATATAAAGTTTGACATGCCTCATTGACATTTGTCCTCAGTGTTGTAACAAATTCCCTGGAAGGACGTCAAAGACAGTGTTCACGACATAAAGAATTACCAAACCCTTTTACAACAAGGGTTTCCACCTTCGATTCCGCTGAATTTTGGACGATGTTTTATGTCTGTTAGTGACTACTTTTCTCAGATTTTGTTACCATCAAATTCGACCATTCCGGTGGCCTAGTGGTTAGAGCGTCCGCCGCGGATGTGGGAGGTCGTGGGTTCGATCCGTGGCCGAGTGATACCAAAAACTTATAAAAATTGTACTAACAGCTGCCTCGCTTGGGGCTCAGCATTAAGAGGTTAGTGTTAGGACTGGTCGGCCTGGTGTCAGGATAATGTGACTGGGTGGGACATCATGCTACATGTCTCCGGCATGATACCCCAGTGCTAGACATCACTATAAACTGCCACACTGCAGACATCGTAGCGATATGACTGAAAAATTGTTAAAGCTACGTTAAAAATTCAAATCACCATCAAGTTCGTTGAACTATTTATGAACGGTACATTCAGCAAAGACACGATCGCCGAAACATTATCTGTGCACGAAATACAAAGTGTGTTAAAAGTAGTGAGTGTAGCGATGAAGACAAGTTGTATATTCTTCCGTGTGAAGAATATATTGGTCGATCTATATCCAGGCTTTATACTTACCAAGAAGTTTATATAGCTAGCTTTTTACACCAACAAATTTACGACTGGAAAGATGTACATGACTGGAAAGGTCTTGGCTTCGATGCTTGGATACAAGAAATGTTTCGTTGTGCCAAAGACACCGTGTCGCTAATCTAAGAAAAGAGGTTAACTTAGCACCAGTGCAAGAAGCGAAAATCAGTTAGAAACAAGTTTAGAAACAGTGGAAGAAGAACCTAAAACAGAAAAAGAAATATTACAAGCCCACGACAGCAGCAGTGGTTCCATTGCACAAATAGAAAAGAACGAGGAAGAAATGACATTCCCGTAGAAATTATCAATAATGAATTTCACAGAGACTGTAAAAACACCAGAGCGTGTACATAAATTTCATGGAATACACACAGATCGAGAATATTGCACACTTATTTGTTTATATCCGGCTTTGGTTATTTTAATATGTGTCTTATTGATGCCAGGAGTCATTAATACCTTAAGTGTTTTCGTGTTTAATTCTAACAATGTAAATATATTTTGTAGTTAAACTTTTTTGAAAAATATTAAAAGTGTATCGAATGTATAAAATGTCTTGTGTTGTTGATGCTAACATAAAATTTCTCATCATCATCATCCATTATCAGAGTGATTGACGAAATATTTGATCGTTAAAAGTTATAAGGTCTTGTATCTTCGCCACACCTTTAACATGCTGATTGCTGGACTAAGTGATGTGGGCAAAACCAGATTTGTCAAACGTTTGATCGAGCGTAAGTATCGCCTGGTGTTACAAAGAGTGGCAATCGGCATACACATTGCTCCAAGAAAGTAAAGGAGAATCCATTTCGTTTGTAGAAGGTATTTTACTTTAAGATGATGGGATTGTGTCTGACTTTAGTCAAACACATATTTTCATTTTTGATGACATGCTATGAGCAGACAGAAGAAATTAAACTCTGGTTTACACAAGAAGAACATCGTCGTAAAGCTATCATTTACATCACTCAAATTTTTTTTCAACAAAGTAAAGTACATACCAACATCATTCTCAATTGCCATTATGTGGTATTGTTTAAAAATCCAAGAGACAAATCTCAGGTGTAAGTATTAGCGAAACAGTTATGATCACATTCACTGAATCACTGTGCCACTCAAAACACCTCAAGCGTATTTACGCATAAATTTAAAACCGACCACTAAAGCTTATTTGTGATTTTGTACTGATTTGTTTCACCACTGATGCAAAAATGAAAGTCCTGTCATTTACACGTCCCCTTTGGCGTCTGTCTGAAGAAAAAATAAAAACATCCTGCATTTATTTCCTTTCAAACAGTATTAACGTGACTTCCATTCAATCTCATCCTCCTGCCAAATTGATTCGCACAATGTCAGGGCATCAGGTGCGAGAAAAGATGCACACGTCCGTGCTCACTTGCTAGAAGAGAGTCTCATAGTAGTACTACGATGTTTTACTCTGACAGTACACCAGTTAATTAAAGGTATCATTCACATATCCCTCGAAGCCAAACGCTTTTTTGAAAAACATAAAGTAGTGTTTGTTATAAGAAGGATAATCTAAAAATTTATACGCAATAAAAACAAAATCATTTTGAAACCTTGTGGTTTCAAAAGATTTATTTTTGAAAAATAGCACAGTGGATGATCCGCACCATTTTAGTCTCCTTCAGTTAATAATTCACCAACCCGTACATCACTTCCATCTACAGACATTTTAAATGACTGACGGAAGTTTGGAGCTGAAAGAAAGGGTGCAGTTTTAAGTACGTCCTTAATTTATTATAAGACCCCTGACATTTGGCAGACCAATGAAACTTGGATTTCTGACTCAGCACATTTTTCAGGGTTCAGCGCTGTTGGAGAAATTAGAGCAAAAATTCAGATATTATCCAGCCATACCCAAAATTTACATCAGTTGCTTTTCACTAACAGGCACTGGGAATTCAGAGATAACTGGCCATAGGAGTCGCTGGATGGGTCATCCATACTGGAGAGAGAGAGAGAGAGAGAGAGAGAGAGAGAGAGAGAGAGAGAGAGAGAGAGAGAGAGAGAACAACTGAATAATGATTTCTTTTCCATGAATTTGGTTATGTTTAATACTATAATAATTGCTGTATTTACTCGCGTTTAACTCAAGTCCATCTGCAATAACATAGACCCTGATATGAATGCAAAGCATGATCTTTATTGTTTGTTCTACTGATTAATACTAACAAACTGCATGACGGCAGATCAGTGTCTGTGCATTTTGAAATTATGCTCAAATTATAAGCGGGTAATTACAGTATGTCAAAAAAATCCACTGATCAGTCTGATTAATTCATGCATCGGTTTCTGTTGGGAATGCTCAAATAAAGAAAGACAATAGTCTCTTGTTTTCATAGAAAGAAAAATAATGAGATATAAACTAATATGAATTTCATTTAAAACGTATTGTCAAAAATGAAAGGAAAATGTTTAAGCAACAGGCCTGGTCCGTTTCGTGTCGACGGTTCGTATACTGGCACCAGTAACAAGAACACAAGTCATCTTCTTCTGAGTCAGTGCCAAGAGAACTGAAAGATTCCTCTAGAACATCAATTTTGTTGTTTGTCTTTCTAGAAAATAATAATATGCATAAATCGTATACAGACTATTATACATATTTTGGACAAGGAATGTAGGCATAACGTTCAGCTTTATCTATGTAATAAATTATATATTATCAAAATACTTATTTCAACAACCAAGATCAACCTGCATCCTTACTCGACCAATTTGCTGGTGCGACCAGCAACTTCGCTACAACCTTTTAATTTACACATACATGAACTGGAAATTGATATCTGGTCACCATAGGTTGGGCTAAATTTAAAATTGTTCAATCAAGAGGTCATAGACACAACTCTCTGTCAAAAACGTCAAAATATTTGAAAATTTTGTTTTCCTTGCATGTTGGGGGTCTATCCGTATTTGCAACAAAACAGTAGCCAAATATTTCAAAGACGCCATAATATCATTGATGGATGTACTTTGTCAAGGGTTGAGATCAAAATGTATTTTTTGCTTATCTAAACAAACAGCAAGGGAATATAATTTTTGGGCGTTTCTTCCCGTGACTGATATCTACAAAGATTTTATGCAGAAACAATCTAGGCAGACCAAAACTAGCCCGCATATAAAATTTAAAATAAAAATAAAAAAATGGACAGACCCAGTATCAGTTTTAACCATGGCTCTCACTGAATATATGCAAATCCGTTTTCATTTGTGACATCATTATGGTTCTCAATATGAGCTGCAGACCACAAGACAGCAGTCCATCTTAAATTCATTTTAAAAGGAATAAGTCGCTCTATTTTAAATTTCATAACTTGAGAAAGAGAATCCTTGCACAGTATTAATTGTGCTGTGTTGTGTTTATTTTACAGCAGTGGCGTCACTAGGGTTGGTGTCACCCACTGTGGTAACTCATGGTGTCACCCCCATGGACCTCCTTCCTGCACAAAAATTCAGAAATATAGACAGTCATGTGCGGTAACTCATGGTGTCATCCCCATGGACCTCCTTCCTGCACAAAAATTCAAAAATGTTATAGACAGTCATTTTGGTGTCACCCCATGTGATGGTATCACCCGCTGCGGTCCGCACCATCACCCAACACCCCCCGTGACGCCACTGTTTTACAGCCATCTGTTTTTTAAATAAGAAAGACATTTCCTTTTTGTAACAGTATCCAAGGTAAGTAAATCTTACTGGGAAAACATTTGAAGGAATCCCTTTCACAAAATATAACAAAATGATTTAAAAATTAAAAACACATTACGGCGGAACGGCTGGAAGAATTCTGCCTGCGAAACAGAGATACGTATAGCCATAGAAATATTCGCAGAAGCCTCCAGATGAGCCGATGCAACGGATAGTTATAGAGCTGGTTTGATATCGATGACTCGCGATATTGACTCTAGCGATAGTGCATCACGATGCGGACTCAGGTTACTAATACCAGGACGACAGCAACATGAAACATAAACTAACATTATATGAACCGTCCCAAAAAATAGTTTCTTGTCCTCTTTCTATCTCTTTTGATAAAATAAACAACAAGGCCCTTTTTAACAAATTAATCGCTTCATAAATTTCTGTTCGGAGTTATTTGTTCCTGGACTTTTATTGTTCACTCTTGTCGAAATACTCATGCAGGTTCTACAGAAGGTATTCTGGAGAATTTTGTGTTTTAGCCAATTAATATTGATCTACATCAGAAAAATGAAAATTATTGTTGGATGATACAATCTTCTCACAACTTCTTTCAATTTCAACGCTGTTCTTACTTTACAGTCAGCTAAATCCCAAACTACTGAAACATCATTTTTTTTTATATAAAAGCTACCTATACCACTGAAATAGTCATCAACGGCAAAGTGATCATGTAAAGCTAAATATAGTTCATTACAAAGTTCTGATGATTTGCACCATTATATAATAGGATGATCCCAATATTTTGATTTGCCACCAAGTTGTCTTTTTAATGGAAAACAGTTCCTTTGGAAGCAAAAATTGTCTTTTTGCAGCAGTTTGTTCAAACGAATTCATTGTTATAGCAAAGGAGGAGTATCCAGTTTTATAGGATTATATGACTACTCTCAGCCTGAGTTCAAAATGTCGTAAAATTCCATGAAAGGTTTAACAAGTTTGTAAACCGTTTCCTTCTACCCTATTAACTCTGATTAATTACGACACACTCCTTTTTACAGTCAAAGAATTTTGGTCTATTACAAACTAACAGCTATTAATACTTGAAAGTATTTTTAAAAAATGATACGTATGTACGTTTTGATTAGTTTGGTAAATATTGGTTCAAACTGAGTATTTTTTGTGAAAGAACTCTTACCCCATGCCATGGTCTAGCCATTAATCCACCCCGTCTTACAATACAGATAATACTTAGCTTTAACCCCCCCCCCAAAAAAAACCCCACAAGAATAAAAGCCCCCAAAACAGAACAAAACAAAACCAAAAACTAAAAATTATTTTTAAAAAATCCCCCGCACCATAAATATGAGCAAGGAAAGCACAATATCCTTTTTATGTCAGTCATACGTACAATATAAGATAGGATTCAAGAAACACTAAACAAAACATGTCCTTGCAGGTGCGAAACAAAAGGTTTAGTGTCTTCTTATATTGGGAAGTTAGCATATCCTAGAATTATACAAGGGGTGTTTGATTTGCACACATGCACTCATTTTTAAATTTTTCAGTTTATTTATATTTGCAACACTATCGTGGTACATATCGTATCGAGGGGAATTATCTTGATATGCATCGCGATACAAAATGGCTGTCGACACCTAGTTGTAGATAAGGGATTGACCGCTTTCTTTGGTGGTGGTGGTGGTGGAGAAGGGAAGGTCGGGGCTGGAATATTTTGTAGGAAAACAAATATCAGCCCTGGGATAGCTTAAAATTATTTTTGCTCTGATTTATGGACAGAAAGAACCCTGAAAGAAAATCCCAGCCACCCCCACCCCGCGAAAATGATATGATTGATTATCCTGAAAAATTTCAACCACTGGACTGACGATTTGTGAATACGAAAGAACATTATTGATTTTTACGTACCCAAAGACAAGCATGCGTAACCGATACCTGTTGTTTTGGAAGAACATTCGTTTTTGAATCTAAAATATGCGTAAAATAAATTGTATTTTCACCTTATTGAGTGTCTTGGCTAGAAGACACACGGGTTTTGTTAAATAAATACATATATAAATCATAAACAAATAAAGAGGCTAATGAGAGAGAGAGAGAGAGAGAGAGAGAGAGAGAGAGAGAGAGAGAGAGAGAGATGTCTTAAGTCTCTGAAAATTAATTGGGGGGGGGAGGAAGAGGGTGTTTTCATGCTGACAGCAGCAGTGGCTATGATAAGGTTTGTAATCGAAAAGGGGTTGCATATTATCAGAGAATGAAGAGACTTGATTTGAATTTCAGGAATATGAATTGACAAAGGCTAGTGCCAACTTGGGTCATTATTTACATCATCAAAA
>JAECUM010062432.1:0-17852 GCA_016617855.1 Megalonaias nervosa | reverse complement strand
CGATCGATCAAATGATGTTTATGTTCGATCAAACGTTTGACAAATTCGGTTTTGCCTGAACTGCTAGGTCCAGCAATGAGCATGTTAAAGGGATGGCGAAGATACAAGGCCTCCCAACTAGTCAGATTTACGTGTTCGTCAATGACTTTGACAGTGGATGAAGAGGGAGTAGAGACAGTAGAGGTTGCCATAGTAGTGTAAGAAATGTCACTTTTGACACGAGGACAGATAAGACAAGAGTTTTTATACTTTTTTTCAGGACACGTTTATTGTCATCTTTAATTGTGAACAACACGAAAGACAAAAATACATAAAAGCCAAATGGTTAAGTACATGAATAAAAGACACATCAAAAGGATCATAGTGGAATATAAACAAGTCTCTGTACAACATTTGTGGTGATCAAGAGGTGAAATCGTAGGGGTAGTGTGTAATGTTCTTAGAGTCTCTACACTCCTTGGCACAGTCACACAAGAGTCCTCCCGTAATGGCCTTTCGGGGATGTCGATCACGGTCCTGTCCTGAAGAGAGTGGTTTTCCTCGGTCACGACTTCTTCTTCTGGCACTGTCATTAACACTGGTTTAAAAGTTACCTTTTTCACTGAACGTTTTAATTTTTTAGGATTACAAATCTTTGGCATAGTGTGCCACTTCTTTTGTCCATGCCTCCAACCCCCAACTTTTCCAGTCACAAACATCTTTCCAGTGAGGGTGGAAGTCACAAGCTATACACACGTCGTCGTACACATCTTCAGTGCCTAAAAGTTGCCGAATCTTGTTTTCTCGTAGAGGTTGAGAAATATCAAGATGAAAGCGCAAAGCTTTGAGCAGAATGAGTCTCTCGTGTACATTTAAAGGGGCCACTTTCATGCTTTTTGGAGTGGTATGTACTGTTCGTAAAGAGTCCACAAGGAATCGGCTGATAAACGAAATCCCAGAAAGCAAGTCACTAAGACACACACTACACGTCGACCCCAATTCAATGGACACAGTTCTCGTAATAGACGATGGTAATCCTCTACCGTTTGAATAGTGTCATTGATTTCCTTCCACGGAATCTGTTGTATCACGAATGATAAAGGTCGTGGCATGGTAGTCCGTTTTTACACCCTCTTTGGTGTCAGTTAATAAGTGTACTTTTTGAACAGCCTCGATTTTATTTTAGTACCGTACCAAAAAATTTAGTCACTAACTCACACCACACGTCGCACAGACGTTTCCTCTTGAACTAGAAAGAATTGTTCTTGTAAAGATTTGTTGTAATCCTCTAACTCGTCCGTTGGAATTCGGTGTATTAGGATCACCTTGTAAGTTGAATGAGTGGCATCCAAAAATTTATGAATTTCACGCGATTCGTCAATGTCTGACCACTGGAACACTTTCATTAGAATCAGTCCTCTTATAGCATTTAGGTACCAGTGGTTCAAACATCGGTGACGTAACGGATGCAATGGTTCTTTGCGTTTCACTTGTATTTTGACGAACTCGCGGTAAATGCGTTCTCTCAGTTCCACGGGCAAACCACGAATGTTCTCTTGTAAAGTATCCATAACCATGTCAGTCAAACACTTCCCCTAGAGCGAAAGTAATGAACGTAGTGAGTAATTTCTGACCACTGCCATTCCAGGAAACGGTCAAGAATGTCAATAAAATCTTCAAATGTAAATGGTCTAAAGCGGAATATTAGGAAGAACGCACCCTTGATCCAGAGAAATCGGACTTGTTTGTTGACTTTTGTCAATTTCCTCTTGTGAATTTCTCGACACAAAGGTTCTACAGTCACTAATTGAGATTTGGCTCTGGCAAGTCCCTACCAAATGTCCTTGTAGATCTTCTCTTGCAATTCGTTTGGTAATCTTTGAATATTATTTTCTACATGGGATTTAAATACTTGTCTAGGGGTTGTCCAATGTTTGACTCCTAGCCACGTAGCTGGTTTCTTACACGACATGGTATGCCCACTTCAATGACGAAGTCCCACTAAAGGTAGGTAGTGACAATCTGGAGACCATCGAGCATGTTCCAGGTAAGCGCAATCTTTCTTCTCCCACTCGTGAAGTGATACACCGCAACTGAAGCACTTGACTTTATCCCCTTTGCCCAAGTAGATAAATCCAGCTCTAGCTAATTCTTCAGGGGTAGGTCCTCCCAGATATTTTGGCCATTTTCCTCGGAAGATTTGGATCCGACTTTCAAAGTCGCAGTATTCAGGCAAACCCACAGGGAACGAATATTCGTCTTTCACAAGTTCATTTCGATGAGGGTACGGTGAAATATGCAGGAGTTTGCTCAGTTTTACATGACATCCGTAGGGTGGTAGCAGCATGGTTTCATAAGGATGACATCCACCATGAAAACCAGTAAAGTGAAAAGGTGTACGATAACGAGTCGCATAGCTTTCGTATCCATCAGCTTTGACATGCACATCATCACTTTCCATGGTAGGTACAGTCGTAGCAAAATTTCCATGATGTGGCACTGAATCGTTAAGGTCATAGCGTACGGCATCCCTGCCAACGCAAGGCATAGCATCGCACTCGAGCTTGCTCTTGCTTGAAACTTGCTGTTTGAAAGGATTCATCTTTCTCGCTTGGCAATGGTAGTCACAATGAACTATCGGTCTTGAACGTTGTCCTTTTTTATATGCTGGCCAATATCGTCGTGACCGTACGGTAAAGTGAAGTGATTGGGAAGCCGAACTCGCTTCTGGTACACGATTTTATAGACTTTTTCCAAGGGCCGGCTAACGATTTGGTGTGTGGGTAAAAGTACAGTCTTGTGCGGTTCGTGGGTGGTCACTTTAAAATTTCCATCCTGTCCATACTGCAAGGCTTCTTTCAAGACGCCAAAGTTCACCAGTCGACTGGTGCGATAATTGAGAATCAATCCTTTCACTTTACACTCCGTGTGTATTTCTCCTTGAGGGTTACGGTATTCGTAGCCGTAATTTTTGGGACCGCCACTTGCAAAACCTAGAATCTTGTCGTCTGGATGCTCGTCCGTCCAGGCTCCTAAACGGTCTCCTTCGATGACAGGGTGAGGTTGACCAAGGCGATCGATGTAGATGCAACTATCCGTGTTAAATACAGCACACGATCTCCTAACAGTTCTAAAGCTTCGTACAGTTTTAAGCGAGCATGGGCTGTCACGTAAGCCACAATGATGACATTTCCAAATTCGTCGGCTTCTACAAAGTCCAGTTCTTCTTCGTAATTGACTAAGATCAAGTTCTCACGAAGGACGTCCACATGTTTCATGTATTTAGTTTTGTCGTGAATCATCTGGAAGTAGCAGGAAGGTTCTATCAAATACTCCGTCTTGGGTAAACACGGTCGTTGTGCCATTTTGCCCCACAAGCAATTTAACATCACTTTGGCAAATTATCGCCTTCCTTCGTTTTTCTCGATGTGGTCTAAAGTGATCCCTTCCTGCTCCCAGTATTTATCTTTGAAATTTTTTTTTGGTCTTCGGGAGTGTGGCAGCAGGAAGGATAGCCACTGGCTTCTTGTTTCAGTTTCAAAAAGGGATTCACGTAGTCTGCAAAAATGCCTTTTTGAGTCTCGTCGCCCTTGTGGTATTTTTCTGTCTTGGGAAAGTGTGGTAAATTGCGCACACTTCTAACAGTTGGTATCCCAAGTCCAGAGCTTTGAACAATTCCACGCTGACCCACGTTCCTGTCAAGGCGCGTTTTTCCTGAGTGTGCTGACAAGGTCGGTCTTGGTTGCACGTTTCGGCACAAGTACGGCACAAGGGAAACATCAGTTTTCCTTGGCAATGGTGAGGTAAAACGGGATGGTCCAAGTACGCGGGAGGCAAGACTTTACACTTGATCAATCCTTCGTATTGTCGAATGTTGTCCAGGTCGATGTGTTCCGCAATTGCGGGTGCATTGCAGGAAAGTGACAATATTTGCACACGTACGGATACAGAGAACACACGTCCAAATATTTGATTTCCTCTCCTTTCTCCTCGTCGGCTTGGTACAGCAAACAGGTGGCATTCTTCCGTCCTCCGTACAAACTGTCCCTTGGGTTCAGTGGGTCCACCAGCTTGTAACATTCCACGATACGCTTAAACTCAGGATCGGTTTTCAATCGCTGATCGTACTCGTGTTCCCACATTTCTACCACTTGGTATCCTTGCTCTTCTAACTTCAAGCGTCGCTGACAAGTGGCCTGGTACAAGTCTTCCATGGTCCGTTGTAAAAACTGATTGTTAGTGTTACGTTGAGGGTAGCAGATAGGACATCCGTGAAATAAGCACCGTTAAACTCGTACACGATCTTGGGGTTTTCTAAGTCCCAGCCGTCCACTGAATACCTTCCGATGGTCTTTTCGCCTCCTCCGTTGCGAGAATGTTGGATCCATTTATCTTCCTTCTCACACAAGTAATGTAGCCAGCGTAGGGCTTTGACCGAGTATTGACTTTTGACAAAATTGGTTGTTTGAGGACTGATGACAGCCAGGGTGTTTTCGGGCATGAATCGTTGACGGTACACTAAGGAACACGCTTTGGCAATGGTGCAAGCTTCTTTCAAAGGGTCGATCCCACCGTGTTCCATGAACAGTTATCGAAATTTTCCACAGCAACGCCGTAAAATGTCCACGTCAGAACGACAATATTTTAACATTTCTTCCTGAAAGTCGAAAGGGTCCGAGGCGTGAGTCTGGTACCAACCGTAGAAAGCTTCTCGTTGTTCGGTACGCATGTTGTTGGGGTCGTAGTAGTGAGCCTCAGGCAAATGGGGCAGAACGGCGTGTTGATTGGCTTCGGTATTGAAAAAGTGCAGAAAATAACCTTTGGCCATTTCTGTCATTCCAAACGTTTTAGACATGCGACTCAAAGGCATGGCAAAGTAACTCATCGAATCTTTAAACTGCACTTGACCCACTTGCATGGAAATGATTTTGGCTCCGTTCAAAGTCACTTTCGGACGTTCGGTACTTTGTTCCGTATAGTATCTCAAAAGAAACTGTCCATCGTATCCCGAGAAATTGTGAGCCATCACCGTGGCATGGCGATGACAATCTCCGTAACGTTTGATGTCTTCTTGGCTCCACGTCTCGTCGATAGGGTCTAAGATCCATTGGGCGAAATTGGCTAGCGTGTTTGGTCCCCGAAATATTTTTTCACGTCCTCCAGGAATCTTGCTACAGTGAGGGCAATGAGTAAAGGTAGGCTCTTGGATGCACTTCTCACACGCTCGATGAGCCACGCAGAAATTAGGAATGTGAATGCCAGTCTCTTACATGCATTCGAAATCGAAAAAGATGAAATGGCCTTTCTTCTGGTCATTATCTTCCTCTTCGTGTTTGGATTGGTATTTTTGAATGTAGCATTCGTGTTCCAGGTCCACGATTTGGCGACAAATGTGACATCGCTTCTTTCCTGAACAGACGTGCGCCTTGGTATTATTGGTACGTATGCCTTGTCCACAAGTAGGGCACAATCTCAGGAGCTGACAAGCACATTTCCGCTGTGAACCTTGCATCTTTAGATGTTGTTGGTAACAGGTTGAACTGACAAAAGTGCGCTGACAAGCTGGGCAATGCACTCGTTCTTGTCCTTGGTCTAGACAGGGCTTAGAGGCTAAACATCCATCACATTTCGATCCGCAATGCTTGTGTTGCTCTCGATTATTATAGCCATAGTCACATTTCTCACCGTAATAACCGTATCCCAGAAATGCAGTGATACTGGTAATGGCATCGAAATGTTCATCGTGATGATAGACGTGAATGTATTTTCCGTCTTTGAAATTTTTGCCTCGAAACAACAGAGGTCCGCGCACTTCTTGAGGGTGTACTTTCAAGGTGTAGCGTGGAGCCATTACATCTTGCAATTTTTGCATTTCAGGAATGCCACAGGGTGTGTCTTTGATAGCCCTGCTTGCTGTAACAGGAGTTCTGCTTCTTTTCGTTGTTTGGCTTGACTAGATTTCTTAATAGTTTGCCAGGCTCTTTTCCATTCTGCCGTGTCGTTCTTGTCGGCATACGTTCGTCCCAGCACGATGGCACGGGCTAAACACATCTGGTCTTGAGGGCTGTTAATTTGAACGAGGCTGCGCTTGATGCTGCGAAGATTGTCTACCAAGAACACCTTTTTTTTGCCATGTCCTGTCCCTTGGAGAAGAGACACATGGGTCATGAACAGTGTCGCTTTTCCGTGGGTGATGTGAAACTTGTCGTTGGATTGTTGTACGTGTTGAATCTTGTCCATGACTTTGGAAGGTGTCAATTCTGCTAGACTGCTAAACTCGATCCAAACGGGGAACTTCAAACTGTCGTGATGAATGGAAAGTCTCAAGCGATCGTCTTCTTTGGCTTCACATTGCTGTTTCAGTGTGGTTAACAAAGAATCCCACACATCGGTGATGAACCCTTCTGCTTTCTCCAACGGTACGTCGGACTTGAAATCTTTAAACTTCACCGTGTAGGTGTAGGCCGTAGTTCTAAATTTTCTGGAGGAGCGTTTGTCCATCTCTCCAATGTGGTTGTACTTTTCAGGGTTTACTGGTGGTGATGGATTTTGACTGGGTGTAGACTCTCTGGGTCTGGATTCTGGCTCACTCATCTCATCTTCAAAATCGCTGGCATGAATTTGAGCCAAGACTTCAGCTACTGTGCGAGGCGATAAATCACGTTTCTGCCTCTTACTTTCTTCTCCTTTCTTTACGAAATGATGCGATCGTTTCATCTTGACTGCAAAAAGTCAAATGACAACATATGAAACGCCATGGACCCCTATATATCCATGTCAGACTCAGTGTATATATAAAGAGCTGGTACCTTCCCTCTCAGTATTCATTTCGCTCTCAAGCTGACCAGCACGATGGAAGAACCCACACAGATAGAACTTCTGATTAGAGCTTTGCGAGGTGTCATAAGAAAGTTTTCTTCAGACAAGCCGACGGACTACTCTCGAGATAAAAGTCAAGATACTTGCTATATCTGTCAGAAGAAAGGGCATTGGTCTACAGAATGTCCAGACCGTCAAAAAAGCAAGACCAGTGTCAGAAGAGACAAAAGTCATGATACCTGTTATCATTATCAAGAGAAAGGACATTGGTCTTCAGACTGTCCTAAGAAAGAACAGGAGCAGGAGGAGAAGGAAGAAGGAAAAAAAGGTGCCCTCGGCAAAAGAAGAACCCCGGCACGTTCAGAAAGAGAAGACAGAAAAGAAAAGAAGACGAGAAAAAACTGAGGAAGAAGAGGAGGAAAAAGCTGTGAAAGTGAAGAAAATCAGAAAACATAGAGAGAGTGAAAGAAGAAAAAAGACACAGAAGAAGTCTATGAACTTTTTTAAAAAGTGTTGTGTTATGTTGTGTTGTGACATTGAATTGTAAATATTTGTACCAGAATAGACCAGACTGAAAAAAAAAGTAAGTGTCTCTTGGTTTCGACAGTTTAGAACAGGGGTCACCAACCTTTTTGATACTGAGAGCTACTTCATGGGTACTGAGTCATACGAAGGACTACCAGTTTGATACACTCTTCTGAAATAACAAATTTACTTAGTTTGCCTTTATTACATTATTATTATTATTATTATTTATTACATTATTAATAATGTGAAGACTCTGATCATGTTAATGATTTCTCACAATAATTAACAACAATGACAAGGTGGGAAACAGATATCAATATTCAGCATTTTATTTCTATTTATCTCAGTAATTGTTAAATTTTCAGATCATCACTTACATTACATTTCTTAGGAAAAATGTCCCATTTTCACTAGCCACTGACAAACCTTTTAAACAAATCATGAACTATGTTGCACCATGTTTCAAAAAGTTATCAATTATGTACATTGTAATGTCTGTAATGTAGTGAAAAAACTTAAATATTTTTAAAATAAATCTTGTCACATTTTGAACTAATGACCAAATCTGCTGTATTTTTAACAAAATAATAACTGTTACATATCATGAACACACATTTTAAATTGAACAATTCTTCAATATTTTAATTAAACTTTGCCATGGCACTGACATGTTGCCACTGACATCTGGTATCATTTTCTTTGTTAGTGGGAAGACTGGCATTGCATGCTGTTTACCATTGTATTGTAATCTGGTGTGTAACTTGACACTGCAACTGTGAGTAACTCTTTCAGATGTGCATCAGTGAGGCGTGTTCTGTGTTTGTTCTTGATGAAGTTCATGTCAGAAAATGCTGATTCACATAGATAGGTAGAACCAAACAGGCTGGCAACCTTCATAGCTGCTGTACACACACCACTGTACTTCTCTGTGTCAACAAGGCACCAAAAGTTTGGTGCAGCCTGGTAGGCTTTGAGGTGGAGGTCATTTTGCAATGTTATGATTTCAATCTCCACCTGTCCAGCATCCAAGTTGAACGTTGTACTTAGTTGCTCAGCAAAGCTTGTTGTGTCCACATTCATGAAAGGATTGGAAATGAATGATACACATGGCTCAAGCTGATCAAGGTCACAAAACCTATTCTCAAACTCTTGTCCAAGTCTGTTTATGACTTCACAGTAGTTGTCTGCAACTTTGTCAAATGTATCAGATGCAGAAGCATTGTCTTTCAGCACTGACTGCACAGAGGGAAAGTGCAGCACCTTTTTTCTCTGTATATCCGCAGAGAAAATGTTAATTTTGGCTTTAAATGCATTTAAAGCACTTATCATATTAACAACAGTCTTGCCTTTACCTTGCAGCTCGCAGTTCAAGTGGTTTAGTTTCCCAGTAATGTCCGTCAAAAATGCAAGGTCAAGTATCCACTCTGTGTCCTCTAGCAGTGAGACGTCTTCGCCTTTGGACTGCATGAACTCTTTGATTTCTCCCAAAAGTGACAAAAAACGAAGTAAAACTCGTCCTCTGCTGAGCCATCTGATTTCTGTGTGTAGTGGCAGGTCACCATATTCAGCTGCCATCTCCTCCAATAGCACTTTGAAAATCCTGTGCTGTTTTGCTTTGGAACGGATATTGTTTATGATTTTCACAACGGGAGTCATCACGTGCACAAAGCCGATCACTTTGGCACACAATGCCTGCTGGTGAATGATGCAGTGGTAATGCAGAAATTTTGGGAAGTCTGGGTCACCTTTACAGTGAGCGATGAAACCTGCATGTCGGCCAATCATATCAGGAGCCCCATCTGTGGTCACCGCTACCAGCTTTTCCAATGGCACCTTTTTCTGCACGAAAAATTCCTTCACTGTGTTATAAATGTCAACTCCCATCGTAGTTGTCTTTATGGGCAGTAGTGTCAGGAGTTCTTCTCTTGTGGAGAAATCTTCAAATACCATCCGGATAAAAACCATCAGCTGCGCTGTACTACTGCTGTCCACGGACTCGTCGCACTGGATGCTAAACCACCTGCACCTCGCCAGATCCCGGTCCAGCTGATCGACCAAGTTACTGGACAAAGCTGACACTCGTCTAGCCATCGTAGATGCCCCCAGTTGCACGTCGGAGAGAGTGGCGATTACATCGGTTCCATATTTCTCGTCTTTAAGTACAGTGTTAGCAATTATCATCATTGCTTCTTTGACAACTTCTCCGTCTGTAAATGCCTTCTTCTTCTTGATCAGGAAATGCGTAGCTCTAAAAGAGGCTTCGGTTGCTTTTTGTGACTTTTTCGCCGGCCTTGTGAAAAAATCCTGTCGCTTACCCAAAGCTGTCTTTAGCTCAAGGGCTTTTTCTGCCCGTAGTGCGCTTCCCGGTGGGTAGTTAGCATTGTAGTTTTTGTGATTCGTAGTAAAGTGTCTCTCCACATTGTGCCGCTTTGCCGTTGCCACAGTCGCTCCGCATATAAGACACACGCAGGTTTCTTTCACAGTCGTAAAAAAGAACTCCGACTCCCATTCGTTGTGAAAGTGATAAGTTTTCTTTCTTTTTTCTGCCATGTTTTTGGGGTAATAAACTGTGTTCAGCTCCAATCTTTGCTGCGCGCTAGCTTATTCTCCACGAGCACTGTATTGTCACACGCACAATACTGACCTTCGAACTGGAGTACGTCAGAGTTCACCTAAACTTATCTAAACTTCATGTATAAGAAACATATTTTTAAGATATTGTCATTTTTTAAATATATATAAATGCAAGTGTGATTAAAAAAAAGAATAGCAACAGAATAAAATACAATTTTATACGCAGCTGAGTTGTGCTATTTTTAGAACAGGCCTGCGGGCGACTCATGTGGTCTTTGCCGGCGACCTGGTGCCCTCGGGCACCGTGTTGGTGACCCTTGGTTTAGAATATTAAGGACCTACACTCACGCACTCACACACGTACATGATAGGGTTAAACAAGGGATTTTGAGTTTTAATTGATTTTGGCAAAATGAATAGTATCTCTTTTCGAAAGAAGTGAGTGGCCCTGAAAAGGACCGTTGGGTGTTAAAAAAACAAACTTAGGAACGAGAAGCAATCCGCTTTAACTGCCTTAAGCCTTTGCCACGGCCAAGGCCTACTTCTGGACTTGCTCCTGTCAATGATTTGGTAGAAATCACTATAGGTGGTATCTCCGGTGTAGTAACAGGGTTAGACTGTTTGGCTCGGGAAGGTCTTTTTCTCTTGGGTCGTAGTAAAGAAGTCTGATACATTTGTTTCAGACTTCTTAACTCGGCCAAAATGTCCAAGAGTACCGTTACCGTTTGAGGTTCACTGTTCTCCTTCTCTCCTAGACCTTGTTTCTTCTCTGCTGCTTCTTCCTGTCGTTTCCTTCTTGCCTCTTCTTCTTCTCGCTGTTGCTGTTCAAGGAGAAAAGCTTGTTCTGCCTTTGTCTGCTGCTGTAAAAATTTCTCCAATTCTTCTTTCTGTTTTTGTTTAAAATCCTTGACGTGTGGTAAAGAAGGAGAAAGTGGCGAAGGTACTGGTACCGGAACAAATTCTTGCGAAGAGAGAAAATCTACTAAATCCCAGTTGAAATCAACCTCTTCTGGAAGTAGCGCTGTGTTAACTTTGGTAGCCGCTGCTGTGCCATCGCTTTTCGTCTCCAAAGCCGGTGCACCCCAATTCATCGTCTTCTTAGTTTCAGTCATGTTTCACAAAACAATGTCGCATCGATTCACTGCGCACAGACGCTAGCGCACCTATAGAGGGAATGTGACGTCACAGGTAGCTCTCTTCAGATTGGAAGAGAGTGAACTTTGTAACGCGTGTTGGGATTGGTGAACAATTTCAATCCGTTTCGATCCGCTCTTCCACTATAAATAAACGCGGTTCACTTCATTCCCTTCACCTGTTCTCGTCACAAAGATGTGGACCAACGTTGAATCGTCTACCCTCGTATCGTCGATGCTGTTCCGTACGGACTTACCTATGTATGTGAGATCATCATGGAGAATCGTTAGGTTCACCGAGACAAGCGTTTGGAAAAGAAGGACCTATGTGGAAAGACAAGGCTATCTGAAGCGAGTCCTCATCTACGGTCCAGAAGTTAGACGAAGTTTAAGAAAGAGAAGAAGATCAGTGAGATGCCCTCTATGTTAACGGAATGGTGTTAACATAACAAACAACGGCCCTTTTCAGGGCCACTCCACTGCCTCGAAAAGATATTTATTCTTTCTCGCCTAAAAAATTTATTCGATTGTATAATTTGTCTTTTAACTCACAAAAACATTATTCTCTTATCTAAAATTTTTTAGTCAGTTGTATAATTTGGGTATAATATTATAATATCCACAAACACGAAGGCGAATGATTCAAACTTTATATAGAAATGACACAGGTGGCATGACGTCACGGTCCTTGCTACATTGTTGCAACTGTCCAGTACCGTGACGTCACCCTACTTGTGCCATTCCTCTTGTCGCTATACAAAATTCCCATTGTCCCTATACAGTCCCAGGGTGTGCTAGTCGCTATACAAAATTCCCATTGTCCCCATACTATCCCAGGGTGATTTTTGTCCCTATAAATCGTGTCCCCATACTATCCCGGGGGGGGGGGGGGGGTCTGTAATGCTAATTCCCATTGTCCCTATACTATCCCACTACACTACTTATGTTTGCAATGAAATCGTTGGACGAACTTTATTTTAATTGTTCTCGCACAATTAATTCCGGTTTGGTTTTATTTTTATTTTTCATCATACTTCACTTAAGCAAGATGTGTGTGTGACACAAGGGATATAATATCTCCCCTATGCTACACGTGTGAGATCAATACATTTGTCTCTCATGGTGATTACTATTGCTCTCTAGTCACTTACAAAAAAAATAATTTATATATTTTTTGTTTACCCCTTGCAAGCAAATAACAAATGTAAAATATTGATTAGTTAATTCATTGTCTTTACAACGGTTAGATTTGTACAAGCTATCTGTGCTTCTTTTTCTCCTTAAACATGTTTTCGATTATCTTCACTTATTTTAGATATCAAGTGAAAGATATTGTGACCCCACTTGGTACCTTGGTGTTGAATCACAGATGAAGAAAACAATTGGAGCTTTTGAATTCGATCACTTGACTACGGTTTTTTTTTTCTTTCGACTTTGCTGTTTGCTTCAAAATTTTGACTTATTTTTTTTTTTTTTACTAGTGCAGGTATTTGACAACGAAGTTTATTTCGTTAAATAAAACGAAACAATTGACCAACAAGGTCTCCTGAAAAAAAAAAAAACAAAGAAAAAAAACATGACAATTTTTAAGTCCCAAACTATGTACCTTGCATCGATAAAATGCTCATTGAGAAAATTGATTTTTGGAGATAGTGTCCTGTTTTCGTTTGGGGCATCTGGTGCTGAGAGAGAGAGAGAGAGAGAGAGAGAGAGAGAGAGAGAGAGAGAGAGAGAGAGAATGGTGTTTATTGGGTCAATAGCTCTTGAGGAAGGTGTCTGGTACACAATTAAATACCTTTTGCTTGAAGAGAGTGTATGGTGCACATTGTATTAACTACTTCATAAAGAAGGTGTTTACTTCACATTTAAATAACCGTTTCTGTGAGAGGGCGTCTGGTGTTTCTTTTAGACAACCTGTTCTTGGAAAAGTTGTTTGTTATTCGTTGGGATAAGCACATCATGAGATCATGTTTGGTGCTTATTGAGTCAACTGGCTTTTAAGAAGGGATTTATGGTGCCCACTTCTTTAACTGGTTTTCGCAGAGAATGTCTGGTGCTCATTAGAAGTTGTGGTTCTTAAACAGTGTAAAGTATTCATTGTGGAAACCGGCTCCTGAAAAGAACATCTTATAATAGTATAGATGTCAGAGACCTAAACCAATAATTTATTTATTTATTTATTTATTTATTTGCACTTTCAACTTCTCACGTAGACACAGTATTAATCCAATTACGATTTCCTGACCCACAAAACCAGAACCAATGCAATTAAACCAGTTAAACCGTTTTTATCCACTTTAGACTGTGTTTTAAAATTTATTAATTAACCATCTGCCATTGTATTTTGAGAAACCTTAAACCATTCCTTTCTTCAGGTCCGGCCCTAGGATGTGCGGGGCCCAAGGCAGCAAGCGATGAGCGCGGGGCCCCAAGCCAAAAAATTGCATTGCGGAGAAGCGCGGAGCCCAAGGCGGTTGCCTCGTTCGCCTTGCCCTAGGGCCGGGCCTGCCTTTGTTATCCTCAAATTTTTTAACGGAAAACCCTAGGCCAATGGCCTTCCAACATTTATGAAAGAATAGGGTCACTTAGTATCATGGATACATAATTGAAAAAAAAATCATGGGTCACTGGCCGTTACAATTTTATAAACAAAATACTAGGCCAATGGTCTTCACAATTGTATGGAGAAAAAAAAACACAGGCCACTGGTGTTCAAAAATGTGTGGACAAAACCTGGGCAGCTGGTCGTCAAAATGTAATGAAGAAAACCGGAACCCGTGATTTTCAGATTTTGTTAAGAAAAAATAGTTTCCATATGATACTCTTTAAATTGTCATGAAAAACCATAGAATACCCACACTCCTATACAAGTAGGATAAAAGACCAGCGTGTATCCATCACTTTAACTATTTTCAAAATTCACTCTGCATTGAATATATGTACACAATGCAGTGAGTCTACTATTATTATTCAATACATATGGTCGTGATTCGAACTTGAAAATAAATAAATAATCGATTTAAATTATCATGTAGCACACCTTACCATAGTTCTGCAACTCAGTTTAATGCCCTAATTATTACAGGGATAACAACTGAGTTAAAAGATATAACGATATATTACACGGAAGATATTTATCCTGCATGCAAAGCGTTAGTTATTCAAAAACTACTCTTTGAAATTTGATAATGATTATGTATTGGATCGATGGCATCATCAGTACGTGGAATATATTTGTGTAATCTTTCAGACAAAAGTATACCTGAGTATGTTAAATCGATATTCTTTCAGATATTCTTTCAGATACGACATCAGCTGTCTGGCTGCACAATACCATTACCAGACGAACGACAACGTAAATCTAGAAACATTTCAATACAATCAATAATAACTATAATGTTAATCCTAATTATGATTAGAGATATTTATGAAAGATTAATTTAGACGCTTTTCTAAGTCAAATAGTACATTAGATGTATATTGATATGATGGATGCGGAAAAAAATATGTATGTGAGTATGTGATTTAGATCTTGAACGTAGCTTTAACAATTTTTCAATCATATCGCTACGATGTCTGCAGTGTGACAGTTTATAGTGATGTCTAGCACTTGGGCATCATGCCGCAGACATGTAGCATGATGTCCCACGCAGTCACATTATCCTGACACCAGGCCGACCAGTCCTAACACTAACCTCTTAATGCTGAGCGCCAAGCGAGGCAGCTGTTAGTTCCATTTTTAAAGTCTTTGGTATGACTTGGCCGGGGTTCGAACCCACGACCTCCCGCATCCGAGGCGGACGTTCTAACCACTAGGCCACCGGAGCGGTCCGGAAAAAAATAGTTTTGTACAATCGAAAAATTTGACAAATAGTGTGATAGGTGCTTGATTGTCTTCATTTAGAACTATTATCTAACTATTTATGTATCTGTCTGTCTGTCTGTCTGTGTGTCTATCTATCTATCTATCTATCTATCTATCTATCTATCTATCTATCTATCCACACACACACACACACACACACACACACACACACACACACACACACACACACCTTTAACTGATGAAATTTGGTTTGCCATTATGAGAAGAATCTATCGCCTGTTTAGAACATATTGTTTTTCATCAACTTTGAACTGATATATGATTTCTTTATTAATACTGCAGCTACTCCTATATTTTACTGGTGAGCTCCTTCTTGATGGCTTACAGTTCTATCACTTGGTAAAAAAAAAATTTTTTAACACTTCTACACGACCATCTTCTGTCATTATAACAATTGAATTGGATCGAGCTAGGGTTCAAAAGAATTTAACAAGATATTGACGTTAATAACAGAAGCCTACAAACCGGAATTAAAATTAAGCAGTCAATAACACATACAATGACATAACTGGCTAGCATTTAATCGATAAAGTTTAATAAAATTGATTCAAAACAAATCAAGAAAACATATGAAATGTTTGTAAATGCTAGATCAGCTAAAATATAAAAGTCAATGTCACCTGTAATAATACTAAGGATAACGTAGAATATATGCAGGGATAACATGTACAACGTACACATGGATAACATTTATAATGTATACAGGAAGAACTTGTATAATGTATACAGGGATAACATGTATCATGTATACAATGATAACATGTATAACGTATACAGGGATAACATGTATAATGTATACAGAGATAACTTGTATAATGTATACAAGGATAACACGTATAATGTATATTGGGATAACTTGTATAATGTATGCATTCCATCCAAGTGGTAATTTAAACGAATTACACAAATAGTTCAAAGAACACAGTTGGAATTGAATACTGTTCTGGACTTTTATCTTTTAGGCTCGGATTACCAATTCTGACTTTTATCTTTTAGGCTCGGATTGCCAATTCTGGACTTTTCTCTTTTAGGCTCGGATTGCCAGTTCTGGACTTTTATCTTTTAGGCTCGGATTGCCAATTTCAGTCTTATATCGATCAAGAACAGATAAAGATATTATCATGCCACACCTAGAATACTGCTGGTAGTGTGTTCGAACCCCGGCCGAGTCATACCAAAGATTTATAAAAATGGTACTATCAGCTGCCTCGCTAGGCGCTCAGCATTAATAGCTAGTGTTATGACTGGCTGTGTGTCTGGCTGTGTGTCAGGATAATGTGACTGATTGGATATTGTTCCGTATAGGCTCATTCAAAAGTAACAAAAGAAAAGAGTGAAACCAACAAGCTTTGTAAATTTTAACAAAAATAATTTATTTCACTAGAAAACACGGTGAAAAGGTAAAAATAGAAACTAGGACTTACAGTTTGTGAAGACAATCGAAACATTTATCGCAGTACTGAAAAATACAAGTCCAATCACTAAATAGTTTTAACTGAATCCAGGTTCGAATCTTGATGACGTTCCAAGATGGAGGATGATGACGTCAGGTGAAGTCTTTATACGAATGTCAAGAGTTCCACGATGAACCACAACTTGTAATGTTTCAATTTAGAATAAATTTCCATCGAATGTCTTTGTCACTTGTATAGTTCTCCAGGGAATAAATTATTATATTCTAAAAAATAGATGAACTTCTGAACAAGTTGTCATCTATGATAAAACATCTCGAGCTCCAAAGATGTAAAAATACAACTCTTTATGGCACCTAATAGAAATATATCCTTCTTCTTGAAGATATATTATACGACAGACTATTTCACGGGGATCTGAGTATTTTTAAACTGAACTAAGACGTCATTTCATGTGCGCACGATGGAACGCGTGGCTATTTCATCATCAAATAGCGCAGTAAACAATGCAATTGCACGTGGGCAAGAAAATGACCTTGGTAATAACCAATCGTTTTCGCGTATTATTTATTAAATCGACAAACCACGGCAGGATAAAATAGTGCTTATGCGAGTCATACCACGTTTTGTATAAACATAATCTCTTTCAAAAATATCAGATCCCTTGAAAATAATCATTACAATGAAATGTAATGATACAAAAAAAAAATAAAAAAGAATTTAAAATTAACACACAAGTAATTAAATTACATATTCGTAACACTTTCCCCCATAAAGAAAAAAAAGAATCATTTATGTAATAAAGCTTTCTTTTTTACCATATGTAAACTATCCATGAGGTAAAGAAAATTACATAAGAAGAACTCTTATGAATTATACAAAGTGTATATGAAAATAATATTTCTATACACGGGAAAGTGCATCTACAATCAAATTGTCTTTTCCTTTGATGTACCTGATGTTGAGATTATATTCTTGCAAAAACAAACTCCACCTTAATAATCTTCCATTTTTGTTTTTCATCTTGTCGATGAAAGTAAGGGGGTTGTGATCACTAAACACAACAACCGGAGAAGGAGCTGGGCTAATGTAAACTTCAAAATGCTGTAATGCCAGTATTAAAGCCAAACATTCCTTCTTGATTGTTGAGTAATTTATTCGGTGCTTATTTAATTCCTTAGAGAAATAGCACACTGGGTGATCAACACCATTTCTATCTTCTTGAATCAACACTGCTCCAACCCCAACATCACTTGCATCCACAGATAATTTGAAAGACTGATTGAAATTTGGAACTGTTAGAACCGGCGCACTTTAGAGTATGGTTTTTAATCTATCAAAAGCCTCCTGACATTTTTCAGTCCAAAGAAACTTGTTTTTCTTACTTAACAAGTTTGTCAGGGGTTCAGCAATATTAGAAAAATTGGAACAAAACTTTCGATAGTATCCGGCTATATGAAAAAATCGCATCAGTTGCTTTTAACTGACAGGCACAGGAAAATCAGAGATAGCCTTGACCTT